>JAJJWW010003551.1:0-61740 GCA_023531295.1 Papaver armeniacum | reverse complement strand
GTGATGCGTGTCGTAGGTGCAATCAAATTAATTCAATATTTCCACTCAATTAAAAATAATATAATGGAAGTCAAGTTCGTTCCCACGAGGAGCAAGAGATCTTAGTTGTAAAAGTTTTCACGAAAGGGGGGTGTAAAAAGCAAAATAAAAATAAACAAAGCAATTAAAATCGAAAGTTGAAAGATGAAAGCAATAAGAGAGAAGATCAAGGAATCCTTCTTCGTTACGAAACAATGAATCAAGTTATGTTCTATTCTACTTGTTATTAGTCACAAATTATCACCAACCGTAGGTAAAGCAACTAGCTCGGTGCTAAACCCTAAATCCCTTATATCACCGGGACACGGAAGTTCTCGCCACCAGGATTCTAATCACCAAGCCACCTAGAATTAGCTCAACCTAGATGTAACTTGGCTCATGCATTAGGTTTTATGAATTTCTTAGGTTGATATTAGTAGTTAGACTCTTAGCTCAAGGTCTACTTGCTAACGTTGTTTCTACACACAATTGCTCCACGGAATCCCTCCGCAAGGTCTTGTGTTTGCTACTTATGTAAAGAGTCAAAGAACGATTACTTATCCCCTAACTTTCACTAGCTTTAGATCGAATTAACAAATCAATTTAGCGTGCACTCCAAACAATCTATCAATCAATCATGAATGTCTTTAAGATCACTCCTATTAGTAAAAACAAACGATAATTATGTGAAAAACTTCAAGATAGAATTTGAAAACAAAAACTCAAATCATGTTAAGAACTAGGAATTCATCCTCAATCAAAAAGAAATTTAGCTACTCATGTTTTTGAAATTCACACAAATAATAATTATTAAAAGAAGAATTTTCAAATTCACACAAGTAATTAAAAAGAAAAATCTTAGAAAAGCAAGCAAAAACACAAGTGTTGTGTGTGTAGAGAGGTGTGTAGAAGTTGTAGAAAACTTCTCTATTTATAGGCTTCAAAATTCTCCAAATCTTCCAAGGATTAGAATCATTTTCCTTTTGCAATTCAATTTCCAATTCCAAGCTTTTCTCAACTCTTCCACCTTCTCTTTCCAAATTTGAATCCAATTATCCATCCAATTCCTAGCCCAAGTCTTCACACCCATGAGAGAAGTCCATAGAAAATTCTGGAATTTTGGTCGCCGGAAAACTGGGATTGTGGCCGGAATTTTGCTTTGGAAACGTCGCCGCGCCACCCTGAAATTTCTCCGTCGAGAGAATATTCGACGGAATATTCCGTCGATCCACCGTTAGGACTAACGGTCAAAAGTCAAATTTAACACAGTCGTCACAACGGTCAAGGGAAGGAAGAGTCGACTAGACGAGTCGGGGCTATAAGTCGGCTCCCTGGGTGGTCGACTCGTCTGACCGAGCCGAGTTAGACCGGTCAATCTGCTGACCGGTCATCGCCGAGTTAACTCGCGCAGACAGAAACCGGCCGAGTTTCTACTGCATTTATCGATTTCCCGGCCAATTTCAGGCCTCTCTTCTGCCCTGTAACAAACCTAACATACATCTACTTCAATTTACTCAACACAATTGCCTTGCTGCTTTGTTCTTCATTTCCCAAATCGACAGCCACAGCAACAAATGTTCTCCCTGAATCTGAACCACCAACAAAAACCCATCCTGTTGCTTCTTACCAAGCTCATTGCAAGCAACATCTCAGTCCTGTAACCTTCAAATCAAACCCATCTTTAGCATCAGCAGAATCCCTTCAATTCGATCTCTCCTATCTCAATTGAACAAAGCCCATTTCAATTAACAGACCCATCTTCTGTTCTTCAGCTGGAACTCAATCTCCAATTCTATTGCCTCCATCTCTCGATCTACTCTCTCTGAGATCCTCTTCATCTGTGTTCTTCATATCAAACCCTAGCTCAGTTACAGCTGCCACCACCATTTCCTTTCCATCGAACAACCACAAATTCCCTAGTTTATCAATCTTCTACTGCAACTCAACATCAAAGCCCCTTCTCAAATTCTCGCTCAAAACCTGTAGAATAAAGAGCTCTATCTCCTTCTTCCCTGAGTCGATTGCGGCCATCAACATCACCTCCTGCAAATCTCAGTCATCCCCTCTTCCAATCGATCTCGAATTTTATCTCAAGAACAATAATAGCATCAAACCCCTCTCTGATTTCTCAATCCCATTTCTCACCATGAATATCTCCAGCGGCTTCTTCATCTCTGAGCTCTCGATCTTCTTAATCCCCTGAACAAGTCGAACCCATGGCTTCATCCCTATCTCTAGACCTCTCGGACAGATTAATTACAGCAGCTGCGCTGCTTTTCTTCTTCTCTTGATTTCAGAGAGAATGGAATGAATGATTGGGAGACTTTTCTCGATTTAGGGTAGGATATGAAAGCTGGGTTAAATGGGGCGGATTCGGGCGTGGAGCAGGGTATGGATAGGGTACGGATGTGGGCTTGGATATGGGTATTGATCAGGGGTGTAGATAGATGGGCTTAGGTTAGGGTATGGGTGGATCAGACATGTGGGCTTGGGTATGGGTCATAGTTCACTCCCTTCTTTTGACCTCCCCTTATCTATTATTGTCCTTCCTTCAGTAATTTGAGTCACCCCTTATCCTTGGCTGGGCTCCATATAGTATTCCCTCCTTGGTGAGATGACAATTTTACCCTTTTGGCTCAAATTGGGTGATTTCTTCTTCTTTTCCTCCGTGCGACTCCAAAGTAGCTATAAAACTCAAAACAAGCGTAAAATACATAATTTACAAGAAAAATAGCAAAGAAAGCATAAACTACTAGATAGTAAATTAGGTGTATTCTACACCTATCAAATTCCCCCACACTTAGACTTTGCTAGTCCTCGAGCAAATCAAACTAAAAACTCACAACTTCAAAGCGTTTCAGCGTCACAAGCATCCAAAAAGTTATGAGGACATAGAGTTTCTGCATGCTAGTAATAAGAAGTTAGAAATACTAAAGAACATATTCTCATTCTTAAATGTTAAGTGAGAAATAACCATCCCATAATGAGAGAATGCGTGTTTGAGAAACGATCAATAAGCATTTCGCCTCGACTTCTGCCTCACCAAATATGATTTTATGATAATTGCACTCAAAAGACAGCTTTTTATGGTTCTCACATGTGTGCAGGTAGGAATGAAGATAGAAATCCTGCGACACGTTGAATGGTGGGAAGGACAACTTCCGAAGTATTTTGAAAAACCCACATCTTTTAATATTTTGAAAAACCATTTTTCTGACGATCTCTAAGAAAGGAAATCAACCATTAATATCGAGGATGAGATTACTTACTTACCTTCACATCCGATCGCCAATTATGATAACACCACTCTCACGGCATCCAATAGAAACGTCTTCCGCTCCTTATCTTGATCTTCATGGTCCTCGTCTTCGGTTTCAACTATTGATGATAAACCCTTGAATTTCATAAATCCTTAACAATTTATAACTCTTTACCTTGAAATCCTTGTCGCTTTGAAACTTCCTTATATATTTTCCTTCCCCACGGCTAATAAAAATAAGAACAAATATTTCTCTTGTGTTTTCTTTTCTTTTCTTTTCTTTCCTTTTCTTTTTTTTTTTTTTTTTTTTTTTCAATTTTTTTTTTTTTTTTTTTTTTTTTTTTTTTTTTTTTTTTTTTTTTTTTTTTTTTTGAAACAAGAGAAATTAAATACAAAAATAAACCATGGCCGTGGGAGAAGTATTTTACCACTTGATTCTTCACAACTTGTATCGCCTTGAAATCATAAACTTCAAAAATTCTCACCTTTTAATTTTCTTCGCTTTCATGAATAAATCTTCATACTTGAATATAAAATTACCTCATTGTAGTGTAAGTCCTCAACATATATGTAAAATCCGCTCATTTGTATGTTGCTTTACTTGTATTTGAAATTTGCTCTTTTTCTCATTCCGTTGCTTGTAAACCTTAAACTTTTCCAACTTTCCTTGTAGATTTTGATGTCGCTCCTTGTTGATGATGAATGTGTTTCTATGGATCCGTTGTTGTCGAGAGAGAATGGTGCTAACTGCAAATCGAACTACAAGAAGGGAGCTTTCATCCATGGACGTCACCCTCATGATTGACAAAATTAGCACTCAAGAGATCAAAGAGTAGTGCTTCTATTGGTGGGAGGTTGGGTAGCTCACCATTCTACCCGGAATTAACGTACGGTGACACACACTCAAAAGAAGCTCTTTAGTAGATGGAAGATTTCTGGTCGGTGCCTCTCATGATATGAATACGGGTAGTCTCCACTAATGATTGATCAGCAACTCTAATAACGCACTTCTCCCTGCACCAAATTCGCATCACCGGCATGATTAAATCCATTATTTAACACTCAAACAAACAAGAAATCCGAATGTAGTTCTCTAACATTTCCAAGTTCAATTATGTCGGTCAAAATCTCTATGTAAACATACCTAGAAGTATGCTAGTGACTCTAAAATCTTTAAAAGTTGGAATTTTTATGTAAAAACTTTTTTTTTTTTTTTTTCAAAATTTTTAATTTTTTTGTAATTTTTGTTTTAAAAACATGCTTAACCACTCCCCACACTTAAACCTTACATTGTCCTCAATGTAATTGAATCCTCCTAGTAAAGTCAAGGTGGGAAATTTTAACATGATAAGAAACAAGAAAAAGAAATAACAAAAAGCAAAAAGGATAAGAAATACAAAACCGATGGGTTGCCTCCCATTAAGCGCTTGTTTTAAAGTCGACGGCCCGACTTAGCTCTTGCGGCACATTACTCCTCCAGAGGGAGTGCATCTCCAAATGAAAGTTCATCCAAATTCACATAAGCGATGTTCTCATAGTATGGCTTCAACCTATGGCCGTTGACTTTGGAAACCGAATTGTCCCGAAGACTAGTAATTTCAACTGCACCATGAGAAAAAACATTAGTAACAACATATGGTCCAATCCAACGGGACCTTAACTTTCCAGGAAATAGTTTAAGGCGAGAATGATATAAAAGGACTTTTTGTCCCACAATAAAGCTTTTACGAGAAATCATCTTGTCATGAAAAAGCTTGGTCTTTTCTTTGTAAATACGGGCACTCTCGTAAGCATCATTGCGTATCTCCTCTAACTCATGTAGTTGTAACTTCCTTTGCTTCCCCGCTTCATCATACTCCATGTTGAATTTCTTTATCGCCCAATAAGCCTTATGTTCAAGTTCAACCTCAGATGACAAGCCTTGCCATAAACCATCCTATATGGAGACATACCAATCGGTGTCTTATACGCCGTTCTATACGCCCAAAGTGCATCATTGAGCTTAAAGCTCCAATCTTTCCTTGTGGTATTCACCGTTTTCTCAAGAATGGACTTTATCTCACGATTCAAATTTCCGCTTGTCCACTAGTTTGTGGATGATAAGGCGTACCAATTTTGTGTGTTATGTTGTACTTCTTGAGGAGAGCGTGGAAAGCCTTCTTGAAATGTGAGCCTCCATCGCTTATCACCACTCTTGGTGTTCCATGCCTATTGAAAATATTTTCCCTTACAAAATCACAAACAACTTGAGAGTCATTAGTCTTGGTGGCTCTAGCTTCCACCCATTTCGAAACATAATCAACGGCAAGAAGTATATAAAAATTCCCATTCGAATTGACAAAGGGCCCATAAAATCAATACCCCACACATCAAAAATCTCAACGGTGAGAATTGGTGTGAGTGGCATTTGATTTCGAGCACCTAGATTGCCCGTTCGTTGACATCTATCACACGATTTACAAAAACATATGAATCTTCAAACAAGGTGGGCCAATAAAATCCACTCTCGAGAACTTTGAGAGCGGTACGTTTCGAACAAAGTGGCCACCACATGCAAAAGTGTGGCAAAAGGAGAGAATGGATTGAAATTCGGAATTAGGCACGCACCTTCGCATTATTTGATCAACGCCATATTTCCATAAGTATGGTTCATCCCACACATATTGCTTAGCTACCTTCTTAAGTTTCATCTTTTGGAAATTAGACATTGTACTAGGTACTTTCCTTGTCACCAAGTAATTCACTATATCCGCATACCAAGGTGTTGATTCGTCCATGGAGAAAAGTTGTTCGTCCTAAAACGGTCATGTAATGGAAGTTCCTCTTGAGACATAACAAGTCTACTAAGATGATCCGCAACGGTATTCTCCACACCCCTCTTATCACGAATTTCTATGTCGAACTCTTGTAACAATAGGATCCACCGAATTAATCTTGGCTTAGCTTCTTTCTTCTTTATTAAGTGTCTTAGTGCGGCATGATCGGAATACACAATAACCTTCGTACCCACCAAATATGATCGAAATTTTTCCAAAGCAAAAACTATAGCCAATAATTCCTTTTCCGTGGTAGAATAATTGATTTGTGCATCATTAAGGGTCCTAGATGCATAATATATAACATGGGACAACTTGTCCACCCTTTGACCCAAAACGGCTCCAACCGCATAATCACTAGCATCACACATTAATTCAAATGGAAGATTCCAATCCGGTGATTTGATAATCGGCGCACTTGTCAACATATCCTTTAATTTGTCAAAAGCATCCTTGCATTCCTTGTTGAAGTCGAAAGGTACCTCCTTTTGTAATAACTTGCACATCGGCATGGAGATTTTGGAGAAATCCTTGATAAACCGCCTATAGAAACCTGCATGACCAAGAAAAGAACGGATTTCCCTCACCGAAGTGGGATATTGTAAGTTTCTTATTAAATCTATCTTTGACTTGTCCACTTCGAGCCCTCGAGAGGACACAATGTGACCAAGTACTATGCCGTGGTTTACCATAAAGTGACATTTCTCCCAATTAAGGACAAGGTTTGTGTCTATACATCGTTTAAGAATTAGTTCAAGGTTATTTAAACAACCATCAAAAGAATTGCCATAAACACTAAAGTCATCCATAAATACCTCGATGATGCGCTCCACATAATCCGAGAATATACTCACCATGCATCTTTGAAAAGTAGCCGGCGCATTGCAAAGGCCAAACGGCATCCGTCTATATGCAAACGTTCCAAACGGACAAGTGAAAGTGGTTTTCTCTTGGTCCTCCGGTGCAATAACAATTTGATTGTATCCCGAATAACCATCCAAGAAGCAATAATAAGAATGCCCCGCTAACCGCTCCAACATTTGATCAATGAAAGGTAAAGGAAAGTGATCCTTGCGGGTTGCGGAATTAAGCTTTCTATAGTCAATGCACACTCTCCAACCGGTTTGAACTCTTGTAGGAACAAGTTCATCGTCTTGATTTCGAACAACCGTGACTCCGGATTTCTTTGGTACCACTTGAACCGGACTTACCCACTTGCTATCGGAAATTGGGTAGATTACCCCCACACTTAGCAATTTGAGTATCTCTTTTTCACAACCTCCATCATGGGAGGATTAAGCCGACGTTGAGCATCACGTACCGGCTTCACGTTCTCTTCCATTAGAATCCTATGCATGCACATGGATGGACTAATACCTTTGATGTCCGCAATTGTCCACCCAATAGCCGTTTTGTGCTCTTTCAAGACTCTAAGCAAACGGTCTTCTTGCACCGGTGTGAGGTTCTTAGAAATAATCACCTAAGCTCATCTCCATCTCCCAAGAAAGCATACTTCAAATGATCCGAAGCGGCTTCAATTCTAGTTTGGGCGCCTTCACAATAGATGGTACAAGTATTTCATCATTCACGGGTAAAGAAATATAAGAAACATCACCCATTTTAGCTTCTTGCAATGTCGCCAAAGCACCACACATCTCCACCAATTCCTTGGAGATTTCAACATCCAAGTTAGATAAGCCATGGACGTCCAATTCAATGCTATTTTGCAACACCACATCAAGTTCATCCTCTTGGTTCAATTCCACCATTTGTTGCGCTAATGAATCAACCACATCAATGGAGTACACGGAATGCACATCACTTGGGTAACGCATGGCTTCAAATATGTTAAAGTGTATTATCTCCTTGTCGAATTCCATAGTGAGTGTACCCTTATCAACATCAATCTTCGTCTTTGCGGTCTTCATGAATGGCCTCCCAAGAAGTAAAGAAGTAGATGATCGGTT
Source organism: Papaver armeniacum (assembly GCA_023531295.1). Taxonomy (NCBI): domain Eukaryota; kingdom Viridiplantae; phylum Streptophyta; class Magnoliopsida; order Ranunculales; family Papaveraceae; genus Papaver; species Papaver armeniacum. The sequence continues at coordinate 53,680 of JAJJWW010003551.1, read as the reverse complement.
CTCATTGTTGTCCATATCCACCACAAAGAAGTCCACCGGAAAAATAAGCTCATTTACTTGCACTAGCACGTCTTCTACAAGCCCCTTAGGATATATGTTAGACTTGTTTGCCAATTGGATAATAACTCTTGTCTCTTTCAAAGGTCCAAGATTCAAGGAGTCATATATTTCGGCCGACATCACACTAATGGAAGCCCCCAAGTCAAGTAAAGCATGTTCAAACCTTTGCTTACCAATAGTAATTGGCACCGTGAAACCACCGGGATCCGTGCACTTTGTAGGCATCTTCTTTAATAGCATAGCCGACGCACTCTACCAACCTTAGTAATTTCATTATCAAGCAACCTATCCTTCTTGATGCATAATTCCTTCACGAACTTGACTTCCATTATATTATTTTTAATTGAGTGGAAATATTGAATTAATTTGATTGCACCTACGACACGCATCAAATTAATTCAATATTTCCACTCAATTAAAAATAATATAATGGAAGTCAAGTTCGTTCCCACGAGGAGCAAGAGATCTTAGTTGTAAAAGTTGTCACGAAAGGGGGGTGTAAAAAGCAAAATAAAAAAAAAAAAAAAGCAATTAAAATCGAAAGTTGAAAGATGAAAGCAATAAGAGAGAGAAGATCAAGGAATCCTTCTTCGTTACGAAACAATGAATCAAGTTATGTTCTATTCTACTTGTTATTAGTCACAAATTATCACCAACCGTAGGTAAAGCAACTAGCTCAGTGCTAAACCCCTAAATCCCTTATATCACCGGACACGGAAGTTCTCGCCTACCGGATTCTAATCACCAAGCCACCTAGAATTAGCTCAACCTAGATGTAACTTGGCTCATGCATTAGGTTTTATGAATTTCTTAGGTTGATATTAGTAGTTAGACTCTTAGCTCAAGGTCTACTTGCTAACGTTGTTTCTACACACAATTGCTCCACGGAATCCCTCCGCAAGGTCTTGTGTTTGCTACTTATGTAAAGAGTCAAAGAACGATTACTTATCCCCTAACTTTCACTAGCTTTAGATCGAATTAACAAATCAATTTAGCGTGCACTCCAAACAATCTATCAATCAATCATGAATGTCTTTAAGATCACTCCTATTAGTAAAAACAAACGATAATTATGTGAAAAACTTCAAGATAGAATTTGAAAACAAAAACTCAAATCATGTTAAGAACTAGGAATTCATCCTCAATCAAAAAGAAATTTAGCTACTCATGTTTTTGAAATTCACACAAATAATAATTATTAAAAGAAGAATTTTCAAATTCACACAAGTAATTAAAAAGAAAAATCTTAGAAAAGCAAGCAAAAACACAAGTGTTGTGTGTGTAGAGAGGTGTGTAGAAGTTGTAGAAAACTTCTCTATTTATAGGCTTCAAAATTCTCCAAATCTTCCAAGGATTAGAATCCTTTTCCTTTTGCAATTCAATTTCCAATTCCAAGCTTTTCTCAACTCTTCCACCTTCTCTTTCCAAATTTGAATCCAATTCTCCATCCAATTCCTAGCCCAAGTCTTCACACCCATGAGAGAAGTCCATAGAAAATTCTGGAATTTTGGTCGCCGGAAAACTGGGATTGTGGCCGGAATTTTGCCGGAAAACGTCGCCGCCGGCCACCTGGAAATTTCTCCGTCGAGAGAATATTCGACGGAATATTCCGTCAGTCCACCGTTAGGACTAACGGTCAAAAGTCAAATTTAACGGTCAGTCGTCAGTCAACGGTCAAGGGAAGGAAGAGTCAGCTAGACGAGTCAGCTATAAGTCAGCTCCCTAGGTGGCTGACTCGTCTGACTGAGCTGAGTTAGACCGGCTGAATCTGCTGAATCGGTCATCGCCGAGTTAACTCGCCGGTACAGGAAACCGGCCGAGTTTCGGCTGTTTATCAGGATTTCCCGGCCAATTTCAGGCCTCTCTTCTGCCCTGTAACAAACCTAACATACATCTACTTCAATTTACTCAACACAATTGCCTTGCTGCTTTGTTCTTCATTTCCCAAATCGACAGCAAAGAACAAATGTTCTCCCCGAATCAACCACCAACAAAACCCATCCTGTTGCTTCTTACCAAGCTCATTGCAAGCAACATCTCGATCCCAGTAACCTTCAAATCAAACCCATCTTTAGCATCGCGAAATCCCTTCAATTCGATCTCTCCTATCTCAATTGAACAAAGCCCATTTCAATTAACAGACCCATCTTCTGTTCTTCAGCTGGAACTCAATCTCCAATTCTATTGCCTCCATCTCTCGATCTACTCTCTCTGAGCTCCTCTTCATCTGTGTTCTTCATATCAAACCCTAGCTCAGTTACAGCTGCCACCACCATTTCCTTTCCATCGAACAACCACAAATTCCCTAGTTTATCAATCTTCTACTGCAACTCAACATCAAAGCCCCTTCTCAAATTCTGCTCAAAACCCTGTAACAGCAGCTCTATCTCCTTCTTCCCTGAGTCGATTGCGGCCATCAACATCACCTCCTGCAAATCTCAGTCATCCCCTCTTCCAATCGATCTCGAATTTTATCTCAAGAACAATAATAGCATCAAACCCCTCTCTGATTTCTCAATCCCATTTCTCACCATGAATATCTCCAGCGGCTTCTTCATCTCTGAGCTCTCGATCTTCTTAATCCCCTGAACAAGTCGAACCCATGGCTTCATCCCTATCTCTAGACCTCTCGGACAGATTAATTACAGCAGCTGCGCTGCTTTTCTTCTTCTCTTGATTTCAGAGAGAATGGAATGAATGATTGGGAGACTTTTCTCGATTTAGGGTAGGATATGAAAGCTGGGTTAAATGGGGCGGATTCGGGCGTGGAGCAGGGTATGGATAGGGTACGGATGTGGGCTTGGATATGGGTATGGAGCAGGGTGTAGATAGATGGGCTTAGGTTAGGGTATGGGTGGATCAGACATGTGGGCTTGGGTATGGGTCATAGTTCACTCCCTTCTTTTGACCTCCCCTTATCTATTATTGTCCTTCCTTCAGTAATTTGAGTCACCCCTTATCCTTGGCTGGGCTCCATATAGTATTCCCTCCTTGGTGAGATGACAATTTTACCCTTTTGGCTCAAATTGGGTGATTTCTTCTTCTTTTCCTCCGTGCGACTCCAAAGTAGCTATAAAACTCAAAACAAGCGTAAAATACATAATTTACAAGAAAAATAGCAAAGAAAGCATAAACTACTAGATAGTAAATTAGGTGTATTCTACACCTATCAGTCGGCATTGATGAGATTGCAGTAGCCTCCCAAGATAACTTCTGCCACTAGGTACGGCTCATCTTTTCCTTCTAGGAAATCGGGCGGAGCAGGTTGAGTATCAATCCTTACTACCATATCCCCAACTTGAAATGGATTTGGGTGTTGCATAGCTTTTTGATTCTTAGACTCGTTATCCATGACTGAGACAGCTTCTAAACACCTGATGAAATATTTGAAGGGACCGGCATCCCACTCACATCGCCTAGTGACATCTAAGTTGATAGTTGGATCAAGTACCCAGGTCTTGGCGGAATGAGGAGTGACTGGTTGCATAAAGGGTTGTTCAATAAGACTTACTTGTGTTCGGAATCTACGAACAAGTGTTGTTGTGCTTTCTCCAGGTAGTTGCGTCACATTTGCGAGTTGTCTATATGCAGCAAATAATCTTCAGGGTTGGATGGCTTGTTGGAGACCCTTTCAGGTATAGACACTGGCATAGAAATACTCCTAACTTTGCTTTGTTGTCATGTATCCATGAGCGCCCCATAACCATATCGTAATTTGGGTATTCTTTAACAATATGAAATTTGGCGTGTGTTAAAGCATATCCCACCCTGATTTCGAGATTAATGTACCCGTAATCATTTTTGGGTTCTCCTTCTGAGTTTTTGATCACAGTTGGGCAGTGAATAGCTTCCTTCTTTGAAATCCCTGCAGCTCTCAGAATCTTGACGGTGACAGTGTTGATGTCAGAGGCTGCATCAATCAGTGTGCTGTCGAACTCGACTCCTTTCAGGTGAGCAGTGGTTAGGAGTTCCCAGTTATATTTACCAACCGTAACTTCCAAGGGAGTTTGGGATTTGAGAGTAGCTTCTCCAACTGAAAACAACCGCCTGCCCGACACAACACGGTTGAGGGCTACGAATATATCTTGGCTTTGCGCCTTGGAGAAATAGAGAATCTCACATACATGCTCCATCATAGATTGCACGGTTTTTTGGACAGAGTCCCCAGAAAGCATGCAGCTTCTGACAGGAAGAGGATCCCTGTGAACTCTTTCAGTGCCTAGTTGAAGTTCTCCTGCATCCACCTTCTCTTTGAAAATGCTCTTCGATTTGTTGCAGTCACTGGTTGGGTGATTGAAGAACCTATGGTAACGGAAATATTTGGGATTTGCCATTTCTTCTTCAGTTGGTGGACGTCTGATAGGAGGTAGCTTGATGGCATCATCTTGAATCCATGCTTCTAGGAGTTCGATTATCTCTTCAATTGGAAACGGGAAGTTTGGAGCAACCTCTCCCATTTCTTGTTGCCATGCAGGAGTCTTGGTGACAGCTTTCTGAGGTTGAGTTGTTTGTTGTTCTGGTGCCACACATTTGGGCTGTTGTTTTGTAGTTGGAGCTTTCCTCTTTCCTCCTTCGCCTACCACGCTTACAGAGGGTTGATAAGACGTCTACTCCCTCGAGTCTCACGCGTGTCTTCATTCTGGGAAGGCCTGGTTCTTTCTAGCAAGGCTAGTGTCGTTGTAGCCGAACATTTAGCAGCTTCATGAAGTTCAGAGAATATCTGGAAGCGCAGGTTCTACAGTAAAGCGCGATAGACGGGTACCATGCCATTAATGCACAACTCCACCAATTGATGTTCAGTTACAGTTAGATCATGACAATCTAGCGCCTGAATTATGAATCTCTTGACATAATCATTTGGATGTTCATTGTTTCGGTGAAACATCCTTCCCAAGTCTGATAAAGTGATCTGTTCAGACTCAAAGAAATATTTCTTGTAGAAAGCGGTAACCATCTCACACCAATTGGCTATGTTATTTGGTGCAATGTTGTTGTACCAGGTGTACGCTCTTCTAGTGAGTGATTTTGAGAATTCTTTCAGGCGGAGGACGTGGTTGTATTCATGCTCCCCTAGTGATTCCAAAAAATAAGAGATGTGTTCACGAGCGTTACTAGTACCATCATAAAGGGAGAACTGGGGAAAAGAATATCCTCTTGGAAGAGGAACTCTTTGCACATCAGGAGGATAAGAAGGTTGGTGATGATGAATGGTAGCTGGGTTTTCTTTGCCTCAATTCTGGAGAAGTCGTTGCAGGTCCTCACGTGTGATAAAATTGGATTGTTGATTCCTTTATGATGGTCATTCAGGATAAACACGAGATTATTCACCCATAAAGACACGCCATGTTGAAGTACTTGCACCAGGAGTCATGAAATTGTTCCTTGCCTGCTCCATTTGAGGTTGGTGTGGTTCTGGTGGTAACCTTTCCATGAGTGTCTTGAGAAAAGTGAGTACCTCTTTCTGAGTTGTGGCCATGTTCGTCTGAGCTTGGCAAGAACTTCCCGCCTCTCCATTAAATTAACAATGGTAATGGGAGGTTGGTTTCCTCGGGATCCTCCAGCTTCCCATCCGGATGAAGAAGTGGTAGCAGCTTTGGTGGTGATTGGGGGCGTCAGGATCGAAGAAATGTTAGGAAGAGTAGCAGCGGCTCTGGCTCTGGTGATAGGAGGCGTCACGCCAGAGGGAATGTTTCCGGTGCTGCTAGTGTTGGTGGTAGGGGATTAACACCATGAGATGTTGACTGTGCTGGCAGACGGTACATTGGTGTCGACAGCGGGAACATTGGCACCATGAGTATTGTCGGCTCCGGTAGCATCAGGATTTGTTACTGATCCCGACCTAAGATCCACCATTTTGAAATTGAGAAAATTGGAGTGAAATTGAGAAATTGACTTTGCAACCGAGAGATTAATCTCCCACTATGGTCGCCAGTTGTTTTGGGGTAAAAACTGATTCTGCTGGAAATGGTAAATTGGGTGTGCCCACGAGAAATGAATTTAAACCCTAAACAAATGTACTGCACAAAAGTACTTTAGATTCGAAAGATCAATCTGTACAATTCTGGCATAAACCGAGAAATGGTCGTTCCAGTCTTGCTTCAGTCACAAATGAAGGAGAAGGGTTGATCTTAGGGAGGGAAGCGAAGAAGGTGTTGAGATCGGGATGATGAATTATGGAGGTGTGGTTGTTTATGACTTGTATCAGAATGTGGAACTTGCTTATGTAATGTAAGCTATAAGTTCTTGGTGTTTTCTAGATACTTGTGTTGATAACACTTATCTTTTTCTTTGAAATAGATTGAAAATCTATTTATACAAGTCATAGCCAAACTCCCTGATCTCATATGAAGTGGAGGTTGTTAAGTAGTGGGGAAGTGTGGATCGTGTAAAAGTGGTGAAAACCATGTCCATATCATGAAGGGAAAACCGGACAGCTTTACACCCACTACTCCTTTACCACTATCAACCATCCGTGTTTCCTGACACTTTCTCATAATGGGCGCGTTGTACGCTACACGATGTAAACCGCCAGACCAATATCGTAATGAGTATCCCCCAGTTTGTGACATGTTTGATGTCTCAATTATTTTTGTAGAAAATACGTAGCAAGTTGCTGAGTGGGACTTGTTTGTGAGACCTAATTATATTGACCAATTACGTGCAAGCTAGGCGGCGGGTGGTCATATGTTACAAGTCAAGTTGTTTGACTTGCCGCAAGAAATAGCGTGTAATGCTCTTAGCTTAAATAATTAAGTTGTTGTTAAATTCGATATTTATAAAATATCGTATGTATTCGATACAAGTAAAGCATCGCTTTAAGCAAGCATCTCAAAATAATCAATGTTCCGGAAGCATCATTGTATAAAGCTCGTCTTGGCTAGTCGCAGAACTTAATATCTTAAAAGAAGTGCGGCCGGCCGTCTATGGGTAGCTGCCAGGATCCGCTCAAGTAGGTCGAGGGCAGGTCGATCGGCTCTCATGGAAGAGTGACGGCCGGTAAGCACGACGACACTTTATTGGTTACCTAAAATTAAATCTAAGATGGTAAATTTGGCTAGCCAAGTTGGATGACTGAGATGATTTGTGGCAGTTATTGGCTATCGTTGAAGTTGTTTAAGACCCATGCGGGCAGCGCGACCGTCCATCTTTGAGCAGCAGCCAGGACCCATTCAAATAGTTTGAGGGAGAGTCGATTGGTCCTCTTAGGAGGGTGATGGCTGGTGATTACAATGGCATCTCATTGGTTACCTAAAATTGGATTTGGGCCGGTCGGTTTGGTTAGCCAAGTTGGACGGTCGAGATCGTTTTGCGACAGTAATGTGTTGCCGCCAACATAAATTAGGGTTTTTAAGCCGCGCAGCCATTCTACTTTAAGTGATCGGTTTGAGGCTTTGCCTGCGAGATGGGAAGGCTCTGATTGGCTAAAGATTGAATGGGCCCGCCGGTGTGTGTCACGGAGCTTGTCAGGTCGTGTCAAGAGGCGACTAGGCTTGATAAACTGGTCGGCCAAGTCGTGCGGCCGTGATCGTTTTAAGACTGACCTAGGAAACTTATATTCAATTTCTTAAGGAATTAAGTGTGTCGACCAGCCAACTTCAACCTTTAATTAAAAGTACGGGCTGCGCATTTAGAGCGATTTGATTGGTCTGTGGAAAAGAGGGGCCGACAGGTAGTAATATGGGGCGTGGCCGGTCGGCCATAGGCGGCGCCAACTAGGGCAAACCGTCCGGCCAAGCAGCGTGGCCACGCCCCTTTTTGCTGCTGCTTTTATTTAACGCAGTTTCTCTTTATTTCTTGTTTTCCAACTTTTAATAGGATTTTGCTCCTACTAGCTCCATGATGGATTAATTTCCTAGTTTGCCTAGGTTTGGTTTCGACCAATAGGGATCGAGATATTGCTCAGGCCGCAAAAAACCTAATTTTTGCAAATTGATATAATTAGGTTAGGAAATTGAATTTCGTGACAAAATTAATCCATTTTGGTGAATTTTGTATGTTGTACAAAATCACCAATTTTATTCTCAGAGCGCAGCGCAACTTGCGTGCTTCTGATTGAGTACTTCCATTCACATCTTAATCCCGACACTTCGGGAAACTGATGGTGCTCAGCTGCGAACGAACATTAGTTGTCATATCATGTCAATATTAAGAGTTCAGCCGGGTAACATAGCATAGGAAAGATGCTCAGCAGGCCACACATTAGTGAGTAATGCAGGCAGGAGATTACTAAAATTTACAGAATATTTGGGATTGTTGATGCATGCATCAATATTATTCTAAATAAATTTCATAAGTATTAAACTTCATAGTTTAATAAACAGAGAGGTATAGACACTCATCAACTTCTTGGCGGCCCTACTTCTTTGCAGAAAGCAGGCATACAAAATACAAGGTTTTACAATTTTGGCCCTGAACTAAAAACCACAATCTGATTTGATTCCAGTGATTTCACCATTAACTGTGTTGGAAAAATCATCCACGTAAAAAAAAAAACCAATCCAATCTAGCTCTGCGGTATAGCTTCGTGCTGATAACGTGTTGCAGTGGAAAACATAGAGAAAGTAAAGAGGAAAAAAGAGGTTTCAATTGATTAGTATCACCAGGTTACATGGAATAATGTTCTTTATATACATGTGAAAGAAAACCCTAGCTAGTTGGGCCGAAAACCCATGGACAGCAGGCCCCGCAACAGTTTGTGAGTTTAATGAGAAAGTATAAGGTATTGACATGCAGCTATTACCGCCTCAGATACGTGTCAAAATAGTACAACATTTGTCGGCGTACAATGCTATACTCTACGTATATTTTTAACGAGACCGTGAATAGTCACTAAAATTTGAAAAATGACGAATTATTTTTGCTGAGATAAGGACATGAAAATGAGCAATGGATAATGTATCTTGCGTGGCTAGATCCTCTAATGTATCAACATTGCACTCACCTACGTAGAAGGAAAGAAACGGGACCAGACTTAGCAAATTGTCATCGAAAAGATGAGAGACAGGACAAAAATGAATAGGGACCGCCCTTGCTGAATGAATGATTGAAGTGGTCTCCCGGGCACTTTTTGAGACTTTGAGTAGTAGTTTGTGCAAGGAAGAATCCTATTTTGTTTATTGGTTTTGCATCTTCACTTGAAGTGGCCATCATCGTCCTCATAAGTAGATAGACTTGAACATGATTTTGGTGCTTTTTGGGGAGGGTCTTTCTTGGCTTTATCAATATCAGTTGACGCGAGAATTGGCATGATGGTTGTGTACAAAGAAGCACACCCATGTGGATTGTGCAATATCTTCTTGGCTTCCATTATGTTGCTAAAAATCCCAAATTTACATGTTCTAGTTGCATTGTTAAACCTATCATCCACACGCCACTGGTAGGCCACTGGCTTTGCCCTACCTTTCTGACTAAATAATGTAAAATTATGGATTTTTCATTTTCATTAATGTTGAGTAAATTTTACAATTGAATAAAGAATCAAGTGTCATCTGCTATTCAGATCTTCCACCTATACAGGGGGGGCAAAGACACGCTTGCATGATAATAACCACAAGCGTGTCCGAGCCGTGTTCAACTAGTTACATGATACAATCCGACCAGCAACATTCGAGCTGGGATCATGAGAATAACGAATAGCTGCATGTGTTGTGATGCAACTAATCTACTGAACCTTTTCAATGACTGCCCCCCATTTTGAAAGGCACCAGCAAAGTTTAGTGGTTGCCTGCTCATGGGACTTGATGCCACTTGATGACCCACTATGCCAGAATTGGGGGTTTCTCGTGGAGTAACAATCGGCCACCACACTTCACGACGGTTTTTTCTTTTAACCTTTCTAATTTGGTTTAGCTCAAGACGGATCACGCCCAGGACAGATCTTAAGTAGGAATACATGTCATGATCTCTGTAGATTGTACCGTCAGAACCATATGCAGCGCGATCGCTCAGGATCTCTAACGGGTGCGGCGAGTTGAAAAAAACTGCTTGAGCAGCGCGGAGTTGCTTCTCTTTGTTTTTCAAATGCGACAAAGGACAGCTTAGGAGGTATAGACCACTACCAGAAGGGAGGAGTTCGTGGTGTGGGGAAAATTTCTCTTCTGGCTGTAAGATTAGAATCTCTCCCATAGGAGTATACAGCATTTTCTGTTGTGCAAAATGTGCATCCAGTTAGTACATTACTCGCGGTAAGAAAATACTCAACAACAGTTAGATTAGAGATTATACCCGATTTTTGAGACAAGGATGATTTCTAAAGTTTCCATTTATGGCCCTGAGAAGCTCAGCTACACGATCAGGATAACTACACGAGAAGGCTCGTGGTACAATGTCTCGGTGCATGGTAATAGCTTTAACATGACTACGAGGAAGACCTAGCCTCCGAAGAAGCTGATCGCCCCCACACAAGATAGATGGTGCACCAAACATTACTACAGGAAGTAATGAAGATAGTGGTGCTTCACGGCGAATTAACAACATGAGATTTACAAGTAATGCCAAGCTTCCACCAAGTGAATGCCCAGTGAAACGAAGCCTTGCGGAATCGCCATGAGATTTTAAGTGGGCATGGACTTCGGGCAACATTTGCTCATAAATTCCTTTTGCAGCTTCATAGATTCCTCTGTGCACCAGCACATCTAGTCCCTGCATGAACCAAGATGAGTTACTCCTCAATAAACTTAAAGGGATTGCACAGAAGCCATGGATTCTCAACAAGCATTTGCAATAACATTTACCTCAAACTGAACCGGCTCAAAGAGTAGATTTGCTTGCCAAGAAGCCATTGATTCTGAACCCTGCACATTATAAATTTCAATGTTATAAGATGGTGTCAAAGCCTTTAGAAATGAAATATATTGCCAAATCAATTTACCTGAATGACAAAGAATCTCGTAGCACTACTATCATCATCACATATAAACCACGCACATGGCGATGAATGTGCCGAATTCAAATCCTTCGCAACCGCTCGCTTTGTTTCCTCTTGCAGAGATACTCCGGCTGTGACCGAGTCTGACATAGCTACAAATAAAGCAGCTTTGGAACTCCTCACTTTCGCATTCCCTTTAGAATCCAAACCTTCCCCAATTGAATCATCCTCCTTCCCATCCTTGGACGATTTGAAAGAAAGAATACCTCTTGTGTGAGATTGCAAGTAAGAAGCAGCGGAAGCCGCAATGTGATAAGCAGCCGACGCGCTTATATATCTATTCTTCCGTTGTTCCTCGGTTTCTTCCATCCCCTCTGCAAGTCGTCCCGTTTCCTCAACCCGAGGAGAACCCGACTTAACCTCGACATTTTCCGGATGCGCTTCCTTCTCCACGGATGAAGTTACAAACCGCAATTTATGACGTTTAAGAAGATTTTCAGCCTACAACAATCCATAAATTGGTTGAGCTAAATAACCATAAATCATTTACAATGAGAATTTAATAAAAAAATACCAGGAAACAACGAAAAGAATGTACCTTGATCTTGGGTATTGAGTATGCTAAATTGCCCAAATACGAGATTTTGGCTAACACTTTCGCTTCAGCTAAAGACACCTTTTGAAGCAATTTAGAGAAAGAATCCTTATCAAACTCAACCTTTTCATTATTCTCATCTTCTTCATCAACCTCACAAACATCTTCATCTTCATCATCGCCATTGCATAATGAGCAATTATGTTCATCATCAGAAACAACCCTTTGATCATTTTCTCTCTCAAAAACATCAATTCCATTCTTATTCTCTAATTCTTCTTGTTTCCAAACAGATTGTGCATGTAATATCTTCATAACCCAACTACTTCCATTCATCTCATTCTCTTCTTGCCCTGTCTTTCTTTCAACCCCGCCACCATTGTCAATCTCCTCTGTTTTTTCTTCTTCTTCTCTGTTTTTAACATTACTACTCAGCCAAAGAGATTTCAAAAGCGGTCTTGTAAATGAAAATCTTGATTTCTGTGGTTGAGCAGACGAGGTAGGAACAACAGAATTTTCAACAGAAACTCCATTTCCAGAACGACCCAAAGTACTAACCTGTGTAGAATGTGTTCTTACAGGATCATTTCCGTTGATAAATGGTAAATTTGAATAACAAAACCCATTAACTCCTGGTTTAAAACAGAGTCCATCCATTTTTCAATTTCTCGAATTCTCAAAACTTCCCTTCTAAATTACTTTTCTTTCTATATGATTCCAATTTCTCGACCAAATTTAGAAATAAATTTAAAGAAAGTAAGAGGGGATGTATTTATAGAAAAGAAAAGGTTTTTTTTTTTGTTCTTGAATTTCCTTGTTGTGAAGGTTTTTGTATGATTCAATGTTATGTGGCAGAGAAGGGTGAAAATGGTGTACAGCACGTGTCAAGGACAGACATGTCACTGGGAGAGGATTAGCTTTACACGTGTCGATTAGATGTTTGACGTGTAGGAAATGCATGTTGATGAACCTATCACCTTTCGTGTAAAGATTGCCGTCCAACTTGTCAACACGTCTTTTCTAGACCCAGTTGTGGCCATAACGGTGGTAGATTAAGTTTGATCTACCAATTAGGGAGTGATATTTTCCCATCTTTCTCAATTGTCCATTCAGCAATTTTTCTTTGGGAAAATATCTTCACTGATAGGGGCCATCAAAACTTTTTAGATATTGTAGCAAGAAATATCCCATCTATTTCGTGGACGATGCAGCTTTTATCGAAAATGCCTGCGTTTAGTAGTCAATAATACACAGGGTTGCAATTTCAGAAGGATCACTAAATAAATTCATATAAAACAAAATAATTTTCGTTATTGAACTGATAATCCATGAAATTTTTGATATGTTAACCATTGAAGCAGTCATATCATGCATGAGTAGACGTAACACGAGATATGAATGTGCGAAGTGATATTGCTATAATTCCTGTACAATTATACCCATTTTGTTTGTTTCCGTGGGGTTAACCAGTCAAATAGCTACTTTGCGTATGGCATGGATTGTGTTGATTATGCTTGTGATGGTTCTCATGCTCCCTCCCACTGCGGAGGTCGGGTTCAAACCTTTATAATTGCTAAAATTCCTAAATGAATGAGATTTAGGAGTAGTCTAGGACCACTGTACCAAGCTATCAAAAAAAAAGATTATTTTTGTGATGCTAGCTAGATATTAGTCTTCCTTAGATTAACCCTTGTCGTTGTTCATGAGAGTTTTACTAGCATCGCTGGAGGTTCTAAACTCCTGCAATCATTGCCTTATTAATTCCTGTCCACGGGTGGTACAAAGACTACCTCCTTTAACTAATCTGGCATTTTTAGGGGCGACCCCAAACGAATTAGGGGCCACATTAAAAGACAAAAAAAGTCACCCAAACGTAAATCTAAGCTACCCCTTATCTTCGATTTTCGAAATGGCCAATATGCCCTTATATAATCGGTAGCCAACATCATAATCGGTAGGTTAAATTGAAACTATACCTACCGATTATTGTGTAGATACTTCGGCTAATAATCCATTTTATAATCGGTAGCTTATCCAACTTGTAAGACTACCGATTATAAGGAGCCCCGTATTCAACCTTGGCCAAATTCCATAGGTTTTGAGGGATGCAGAGCCAACCATAACCACTTGGCTTGAGCTGTGGATGTAGCCATAATCGGAAGCCTAATAGGTTACATACATTACCGATTATAAGTTGCCCCAAAATGAGTTTTTTCTAAAATCCTTCACGTAATGAATTTTGAAATCTACCATAATCGGTAGGGTATATAATTATATAACCATCGATTATAACGAGCCCCAGATCCAATCTTTGCCATATTTCATAGGTTTTGAGTGTACACAGCCAGCCATAACCACTTGGTTCGCGTTTTGGATGCAGCGTTAATCGGAGTTAAATATATTACCAAACCATCCGATTATGGGTTGCCCCAAAATGAGTTTTTTCTAAAACCCTTCATGTAAGGGAATTTGAAATATGCCATAATCGGTAGACTTAAAAACTTCACAACCTACCGATTATAAGGAGCCCCGGATCGAACCCTTGCCAAATTCCACCTCCCTTGAGTGTACAGAGCCATGCATAACCATGTGGTTCGTGATTTGGATGTAGCCATAATCGTAGGCCAAATAGGTTCCACAACCTACCGATTATAGGTTGCCCCAAAATGAGTTTTTTCAAAAATCCTTCATGTGATAAAATTTTGAAATATACCATAATCGGTAGAGTTAACAACTTAACAACCTACCGATTATAAGGAGCCCCAGATCGAACCCTTGCCAAATTCCATAGGTTTTGAGTGTACAGAGCCAGGCATAACCATGTGGTTCGTGATTTGGATGTAGCCATAATCGTAGGCCAAATAGGTTCCACAACCTACCGATTATAGGTTGCCCCAAATTCAAATTTTGAAAGCTACAATAATCGGTAGATATTCTAACTAAAATACCTACCGATTATTGGTTTCTCCACATTCAACCTTCGTTAAATTAGCCTGGCATTTTAAACCAAATTTCAAAAATAGCCGTTGGAGTTTTTGGGAAAAAGAAAAAGAGTCGTTGGAACTAAACCTATATAAAGAAACTCATATCTATCACCCCAATTGCACCAAACTCTTTCCTCTCTTCAGTTCTAATTTTGAAAACCAAAAACATGGATATTGCTTTTGCCGAAGAAGAAGATTGTACTATTTATAGAGCGTGGGTTGTGGTAATCGCTCATGATCGTGTTCACAAGCTCCACAAACGGAATCCGAAGAGCAGTTATGGAACCGTATTCTAATGGTATTTGAGGCGTTAGATGGTAATCGAATTCGAAGATCATCCAATGACATTAAGATGAGAAAGAAGGCGGTCAACAAGGAGATTGACAAACTTGAAGATGAAGAACGATTTGTTAGGGACGCTTTTTCTTGGTGGACGTATGAAAAACGAGTAAGTATCTTTATAACTCCGACTCACATTAACATAAGTTAGTACTAACTTGTTACTCATTCGTAATTTCGTGAGAAATCTTGCTGATCATCCGTATATGGACCTCTACGGGAAGCGATTTGAACATGAAGGATGTTACAAGATCAAGAGGGACAATTTCTGTGGTGTTTGGACGTTATGATATTTTTTTAATACTTTTATGGTCAATTAGGAGTATGGATTTAGGTGCTTTTGACGAAATGTAAGGTTAAGGTCGTTTGAACTTTATGTAATGGATGTAATCGGAGGATTATTAATATACAAAATTTCCGATTATAAAGAAACGGAAGCGTATTTTGTTACACAAACTACCGATTAAAATATTCGGTTGTCTTATGTGTCAACTAACTCTACCGATTATGGTGTTATTTGGTTCCAGGAAACATAAGTTCTTTCACACAGAATAATCGGAAATTAAAAAAAACTAAACCTAGCGATTAACATTATTCGGAAGTCAAGGTGAAACTTTACCGTTCGATTAAGGTGTTGTTTGGTTCCAGAAACCAAAGTTATTTTTTGGTAGAATAATCGGAAATTAACAAAACCTAAAACCACCGATTAATAATATTCGGAAGTCAAGGTGCACAATTACCTTCCGATTATGGTGTTGTTTGGTTACAGAAAACAAAGTTTTTTTTACATATAACAGTCGGAAGGAACATAACAAATAAACCTACCGATTATTATTATTCGGAAGTGAAGGTGCACATTTCCCTTCCGATTGTAGTGTTGTTTGGATACAGAAGACAAGTTTTCTTTACACATGATAATCGGAAGGCAAAGTATATTAGCAATCTTCCGATTCTGACAAAATATTTTGCAAAATCCCCAGAATCGGTAGGTTAAAAACGTATAACCCTACCGATTCTGACTAAAAAATGCAACATCCCCAGAATCGGTAGGTTCATATATAAACTTATCTTCCGATTGTGTTCCAAAATTCAACACTTACATGTCTCTTCATGTGATTCGCTTGCGAGTCATCTTTAAATGCATAAACATAGCAACATAACCATTCATAATCCATAAACATAACGTAACAACTAATAATCCGACACAAACTTTGAAAACGACATAATCCGACATAATCCAACATAAACAAAGTTATTCATAAAGTTAACGAAAAACATCGAGAGTTTACTTGTTCCTTTTTGCTTGGATTTTGCGACCTTTACCACCTCTACGACTTGGACCAACATCATCATTGGTTTCATCAACTTGAGTGCTCGATGACGCCCGAGTTCTTTTGTTCACCTTGGTTGTAGGTTCTTTTGAAATTTTTCCCCGAACGGAGATGCATACTCCTCATTGTCAACGTTATCAATCAACTGTTGGTGTTTTTTTATCTTCTCAATTGACACAGTCTCTCCGGACTTTATGCAATCAGTGCACCATTTGGACCAACGCTTTAACCCGCTCATCTGTTTTAAACATAGCATACCATCAAACGGTTATTACTCTATTTTGACCCATAATATTAAACTAAATTAATAAAACAATACGTACCAATCTATCAAAACCCGCGGGTTTCTCTTTGAGGATACTCTTGTACGAATCGGGTTTTGCTTTAAGATCACGGATTACACGAAGATGAGAAACATTCCGGTACCAATCCATATAGTTGGGAGCATTTTCAAAACCTTGGTTGGCTGCCCTTCCTTGGTTGATCAATTAATGCGCCCTTCTATCCCAATGGAATTTACAGGATGGTGAACCCTTGTGAACCACCGTGATAGAATCTTTATCAGACTCGCATTGCTCCAGATCCAAAGTGAAATTTCCATGGATTTGCTCCTTTGGTATACCTTGTACAAAACCGTGTTGTCGCATCACCCTTGAGGCATTGTACATCACATATCCTGTGGGGTGCCACAATGGTCCAAAATAAAGTGCCAAATCGGACCGACCAGCGATATGTCCAGCAGCTCGGTCTTCCTTGTATGGATCAAAGCATACGTCTTGGGCATTAAGTGAGTCCAAAATCTCCCTCAAACGAATCAGCTGCTGCTCCTTCGTCCTAGAATGGTTGTCAACGAATACGTACTTTGTTCCTATAGGGTCACCTTTCGCCCACGCCGGGTTTTCAATGGCCAATCCCAAGATAGGGAAGTGGTCGTAGATCCATGTCTATATTGTTATTTTTGCAAGTATTAGGAAATTGATTCTTCAATGGTATAAAAATAAAAGAAATAACCAAGTATGTAGAGTTAATAAACAATACCTGTAGTAGACTCACGTTACCGGCCACTTGGCTAATTCCAAGCCTCGACGCCTTTCTCAACTCTTCCATCAACCACGCATGGCATGTCGTGCCCCAAGAGTACTCATGCACTTTATCGAGAGGATCCAGAAGTTGTAAAAGGTTGGCGTCGACCCGATTGCCACTGGTATTGGGGAAAATGACACATCCCAATAAACATAGGAGATATGCGGTGGTCGCGTGGTTGACTTGCTCGTCCGTTAAAGTTCCTTTATCTTCTTTATCCTTGGTGCCCTTGAACATATACATCAGAGTACCCATGTTGAACTGTCTAGTTCTATACTTCATGCATCTTTTGAACTCAGTTGTTGATGTTTCTTCATCCCAACCCAAACACTTCTTAGTCAGATCATAAAGTTTCCTCCATTCCAACTGCTTAGTGAACTCAGCCCTAACACCCTTGCCATGGACGGGGAGTTTAAGAATCTGCACAACATCATCTAGGGTTATCGGCATCTCCCAAAATGGCATATGGAAGGTGTCGGTCTCAGGATAAAGTCTCTCCACAAACGCCGATATAGCCACCCGGTCATGTTCTAACATTGAGTTCTCCGCAGCATCAGCCAACCCTGAATTTGCAATAATGGTCTTGAACCTTTCACATTCATCCTCCAAAGGCCAATCTAGCATTTTGTTGGTGCGGCGGTCGCTTTGAGTAAACGAACCGCATCGGAATGATACTATTAAACACATGACAAGTTAAAAATAAAATTAGAATTACCTAAAACTATAACCCTTAAAAGTATTACGAAGAAAAACATAATAGGTTAATAAAATGGATACGATCATTACCTTAGTTTCATATATTTCTCTGGCCCAGGATTCTTTGTATCCAAATAACAATTCTCCTCCATCCTCCGGCAGCCCAAGGATTACACCTTCTGGAATATCTTTCACCTTCAGTTCATCTGGGACAAGGTGTTTCGCTTTCTTTCGAGGAGAATTTTTCTTTTCGGCTTCTCCTTCTTCTTGAGCACCACTAGGTTGTCCTACTTCTGGTTGTGATGGTGGAGCACTTGGTTGAACAGCTTCTTGAATTGGTTGTGATTGAGAGGCACTTGGTTGAACACCTTCTTGGATTGGTTGTGATTGAGAGGCACTTTGATGAGTGCCAAATATTGCATATTTCTACATCTTTTTATTGGCATTTAACTCATCTTTTGTGCTTAGAAATCAGATATTATCCCAAATTCTGTATTTTCTCTGTTTTCAAGAATAAATACTTGTACTAATTAATTTTGTGTTTTTAGGTAGTAAATAAAGCTCAGAGAAATTAAGGAGCCAAAGGAGCAGAAAATTGGAGACAAGCGTCTATGGAGCAGAAAGCTACAACCCACGTGCGCATAAGTTGCAACCCAACAAGAAGCAACCCATTTACAAAGATATGGGCTTGATCAATCCAAGACCCGACCCAGGACCCGAATCCAAAGCCCGTCTCATCCTGAGCCGTGAGATCTGACCCATCCGCATCCAACGCTCGCTCCATCCCGCACATCAACCCTCGCTGCATCCACCCAACACCACATCCACCTACACCTTCACCCATCGAACCAAACACCTCCTTCCTCATTTCTCTTTTCTTTCTCCCCGACAAAACCAGAGAAACCCATCCTCTTCTTCCCCCGACCATGGCAGAGCCGACATCACCACCACCATCTCCTTCCCCTGACCACAGCCACCAACACAACCACCAGTGCAGCCTCCTTCACCACCTCCTAGTTTCTCTCTATCTCCTTCATAGCTCCTTCCCTATAAGCTAAGTTTGAGATAGATAGAGTTAGGGTTATGGTTTCTTCAACAGTGGGGGAAACATCAAATTAAAGGAGTTTCAGAGCCGAATTAACGGAGGGGACAATGATTCGAGGTTTTGGGTGAGTGGGTCTTCATTTAATTTCCAAATTGAAGTGAATTGGGGGTTTGCATGTATAAATAGGAAGAGGCGGTGTATGTAAAGGCTTATGCCCGGGACTAGCCAGTGCACCAACCTTAGTTTAATTTGTGTTTTAATTGTTTTAATCATGTTCTAATTCCATCAGCTAGGGTGTAGATGAAACCCCTAGTTTGTATGCTAATATAATCAGTGTTCATGTTGTTGTTCTTGATGTGCCTAAACTGTTTAGGATTGATAATTAGCTAATAAATCAAATGATCCTGTGATAGGTTGTACTGTAAGAAGACAATCTATACTAGGGGAGAATTAGTGAGTTAGTTAATCAAATATCCACCTGAGACCTTCAAGGGAAGGTACAAGACACAATGAGAAATTGTTTTGCCTTAGCATAGAATTAGAGGGTTGATTCAATCATCCTAGTATTCTCCAATCTGTTTACAATTTGTTTTTGCACCTTAGATTACAGCTACAACTCCATTTTGTCGTATCGACACCCAACCAAACCATATTTGTGTTACCCCTTAGAAATCAGTTTAGTGAAGCCTTGAGATCAACTTACACAACCCCAAATCTCTGTGGATCGACATGTACTTGCCCTGCCTCCAATAGGCACTGTGCACTTGCAGTTATACATTGTAGGCAATCACTATTTCTCAGCCTACCAAGTTTTTGGCGCCGCTGCCGGGGATTTGGTAGTAGTATAGTTGCTCATTAGTGTTAACTTCACTGGTTTTTAGTGTAAGTTTTGTATATATGTGTTAGATTTTATTTTGTTATCTACTGTTGTTAGTATAACTTCATCTGTATCTGCATCTTATTGTTAGCTTAGTATTTCAATCATTTGTGTAGTTTCCTTCACACCTGTTTAGTGTATGCTGTAGTTTGTTCTTGAGCATATTAGTTATAGTGTAAACTTTAATCATTCTGTAATTGTTCTTTCTGTCATCGCATTCGGTTCATCTTGCATCTCACCCTGTAGCCTTTAGTTTTTGTAGCTTCTTGTAACTACTTTCTGTCATACATCTTCATGTGTTTTAGAGTGTGATTGTGTCAAGTTTTCTTTTGTTTTAACTTCCCTGGTTTATTTCAGCATCTGTAAATCTCCATTCCAGCATTCTGTGTATTGTCTCTGTTGTTTTTACATTTGCTACTTGTCTATACTTGCATCATTCTGCCCAGTTTTTCAGATTCTACATCAGTTAGTTCACAGTTGTTGCCTTGTTACTATAGTTGTTAACCATCAATGGGGAACAACTACTTGTTGTGTTTCTTTGTTGTACCTGTACATTTCTGAGAACTGATCTTCTCCCTTGAGCAGCCAGGTACTTGAGAAGCTGAAACACACACCAAGGAGAAGAAAACGGTGCAGGACGATTGTGGAATTGCCTAAACCCGATTATTATCGGTGGTATCATCCTCTAACCCTGCTGTCTTTAGTGTTTGTGTGTGATAATCCATGTCTGCATGCTGAACAAATGCTACACATAGCCTTTATCATCCCCTGCAATTCATAGTATTCATTTGAGTGCTTCCTTGATAGCTGAATAACATACATACTGGCTGAATTTGCTATATCTTTGTGCTGACCTGTATGCATATGTGAAATAGTAGCCACTTCCATGAGCCTTGCCTCACTGATTTGTGCATTCCTGCTTTATGAATCAGCATGTCACCTTGAATCTGTGAGCACAAATTTACAAGCTAGTTTTTGAATCTGTGAACCTTGCTTGCATGATAAATTAGCTACCCTGGTGCCTTTGCATGATAAAAACTCTTGTTGGGTATTGCTTAACATCTGAATTTTCACTTGTTTTTGTGTGTTCTGAGCTGTAACTCCTTGGCCTCAACAAAGCCTGCGCTTAGCTCCAGCCCCTGTAGTAGCTGTGATATTGAGCTGCAACTTGGTTAGCCAAGTTGGCTGCAAGCCATAGTTGATATCAACTGAGATAGTTGACATCAACTGACCCTGTTGAGCTGTAACACAGTAAGAATTGAGCTGTAATCTGCCATGTACCCCTGAGCATAACCTGTGAAAATCGAGGTCAACCAAGCCAGTTGACACTCTGTGGCATGTTAAATCTGTTGTAAAATGCTGACATTGTTCATCTGCTATTGCATATGTTGCATCTATGAACCAGTATCTGTAATTTGTGTGCAAAGTCATAGTCCTGTGACATTTGAGTATACATTGGTTGACTGAATCTGTTGTTAGTTGTGCTGCACTTGAATGACCATGAATCTCTTGAATCTGCCTGTCTATTCTCTAAGCTTCATCTGTGGCCTAGCTTGTGCACTTGTTGCTCATATTTGGTGTTGTATAGTGTATGGCATGTATGTTAGGCTAATGCTGTTTTGTTTTGTGGCCAAATTGATTGCCTGGCATGATAGGATTTTGGAATGGGGTTAGGGATGAGAAATCATCGCAAAAATCAATTAGAGAACTTGCTTACGGGCATGATTCATGTTACGAACCCCCCACAGACCATGATGTCACTAGTTATAGGGATTGTTATGGACATTTTCATAGTCCTGAGCATCAACACATGGACCCTAATAACTATTCACACATGTATCATCCATCACAGGGTAAAAATGAACATCTTTACAGTACCCAACTCTCACAATCATCACTTTTGGATCAGTTAGAAGCTCAAACTGCAGCTTTAGAAATGCAATTACATGAGAAATCTGTCGAAACTAATTCCCCTAGGCAATCTGAAATGTATGCATGTACCTTATGTGGTAGCTTAGACCATCCTGCTGAGAACTGCTATATTTTGCATGATTTTAGACAATCTAGAGAATACCATGAACATCCAAGATATGAATTACCGACGAGGTTATGAAGTCGGTTGTCATTGGGAACATAATCAACCTTTTAAAGGTTGCGATCGAGTATTCTATAGACCCTAATGACCATACACACATGTATCATTCACCACAATGGGGAGTTGAACAATTTTATACTTCCCCGACCTCTTGTGTGCAATCGGTGGAAGAAAATCTCATCGAACAAAACAATGCTAGGTTTGAATTACAAGCGTTGCATGATCATCCATATAGCAACACATCTGCATTCCCCTTCGATAGCGAACCTCATACCGAATACCCTGAAATGAGGATACCCATTATTGAAGACTCCCCTTCAATTGAACAGCTTTACATGATATTAGGGATGAATCTGATTCATTTACAAAATGTAGAAAGAACGAATCTTCAAAATGAAATGCTTGTCAGTCCTGATGAAGTAAATTTCGAAACTAGTGTTTATGCTCATAGTCAAGCAAATAATGTTGAAAATGAACCTAATCTAGAGGTAAATGAGTACACTAGACATGCTACAATTTTGAATAGGGAAATGAATTTTTTTTGTGATGATGATGATGATGACTATGTTATGCTTGAAGAACATGATTATGCTGAACATATTGTGGAGCCTGTGGACTCAGAGACATTAGGCTTTGCTCCGACTTTCATGAATGAGGCTTCTTCTAAATCTGCAAATGCATGTGATGTTAACTATGAATTAGGGTTTGAACAATTGTTCTGTGAAAGTGAGCATGCTATTCAACTTGCATCTGACCTAGGGATAGCTGAATTGTCTGTTGATACAGATGATTCAATGCATGAAGATATAATTGATGTGTCTAATTCTCGGCCTAGGTCACAGTGTGAAGTTTCTTGTGATATCCCTATGCATGAAACTGAAGTTGTAGATGATGATTATGGACTGAGGCTTGTCGAAATGTTTTGTGAACATAAGCATGTTACAAAGACTTACGGATGACTTGGGGGATATTGATGTAAGTGATAATGGTACTCTTGATCTCACACATGTGAACAACTTAGACATGCCCAACCGCCCGCTTATGTCACAATCTGAGGGTCTTGCACCTAAACCAACTATTCTCGAGAGTTCCTAATCTAGGCCTAGAGATTTGTGCTTCCCAAGTCCTCTTGGACTATTTTGCATCAAAGTATAACACCTTTAAGGAGCCACAAATGGAATGTGTATATCTGCCTATTCTTAACAAAACTCATTTTAAATTAGACCTTGTGCATGATGTACCTTTAAAAATGCAAGATTTTGTGCTCAAAAACACATCTGTTGACAAGTTTAGGTTTGGGGGAAAATCGTTCACATATGCAATCTTACTTGCACTCTCATGTTATATTTGTGTAAGGCTGTTCATGTTTCTGCATATCATCTTTTGGGTTGATCCTCAACTCTTTAGATTGTTGGTGTATGGTAAATTTTTCTTGTATAATCCAAAGAGGTCTTGTTAAATCTTCTATCTTGAATCGGTTGAGTCTTCTTTTGTATATATTGTGCTAATCCAATATGATCTCAGCTGAGAATGTTGGATTCTAGCCTTGATTAATGAAGCTCTAACCTTGCTCTGCCAACATACCGGTAATCTCTTCCCTTTTCTCTTATCAAAGATAGTTCTCATGGTATGTGAATATTTAAATTCTTATCATCTGTTGACACATTGAGGACAATGTTTGATTTAGGTTTGGGGGTGTGTTTTGCATATAGAGTTTTTAGTCTTTTATTTTCAAAAAAAAAAAAAAAAATTCAAAAAATTCAAAAATTCAAAACTCTTTGTAAATACTTGCATAAAACCTCCAACTTTTAGAGATCCTAGAGTCACCAAAGATGCTTCTAGCTATGTTTACATAGAGAGTCCGACCGAAATAATCGAATTTGGAAGTACTGGAGAACACAATCGGGTTTCTTAGTTGGTTAGAGCGTTAAAGTTGGATTTAACCATGCCGGGAGGGCGAATTAGGTGTCAGTATAGATATTCGGTAGTAGAATTGTGATCACCCATAGTGGAGACTACCCATTTTTACATCAAGCGAGGCACCGACCTTCATTTTTTGTGACTTTCTAAAAAATACTGTTAGAGTGTGTGTCACCGTACGTCAATTCCGGGTAGGAATGGTGAGCTACCCAACTTTGCACCACTTTCAGCACTACTTTTGATCTCTTGAGTGCTAATTTTGTCAATCATGAGGGTGACGTTTAAAGATGAAAACTCCTTCTTGTAGTTCGATTTGCAGTTAGCATCACTCTCTCCCTCTCAACAACATCAACAGATCCATAGAAACACATCATCGTCGGCAATGCGAGCAACATCAAATATTTGAAGAAAAGTTGAAATAGTCCAAGGTTTACATGCAACAATTCAAAGAAAAGAAGATAAGATGAGAATTAATGAAGTTTGTGAAATCAAGACAATACAAGTTGTGGAACATTGAGTGATAAAGTCCTTCATCCATGGAGTTAGTAGTTTCATTGTTTTTATTGTTATTTTTATAATTTTCTAAAAAAAAAAAAAATGTTTATATATTGTAGTTTATTTTCTTAGTTTTGGTACCACCATGGTAAAGAAGAAGAATTCAAGAAGAAAATTCCAAAAAACAAGGAAATTGAAAAGAAAAGTTACAAATTGTCAAGTTTTGTGAAGTTCAGAAGTTCATCATCAACAGTTGAAGACCGAAGGCCGAAGGTTGAAGACGTTTCTATGAATGCTGAGAGAGTGGTGGTAATTGCCGATCGGGTGAGAAGGTAAGTAAGTACTCCCATCCTTGCTAATGGTTGATTTCCTTTCTTAGAGATCATCGGAAAAGATTATTTTTGTCCACAACTCGTGGAGTCTCCGGAAAATTATTTCGGAAGGTTATCCTTCTCACCTTCAACGTGTGCAGGATTTCTCTCTTTATTCCCGCTGCACACATGAGAGACTAAAAAAGCGGTCTTTTTGAGTGCAATTATCATAAAACCCTATTGGTGAGGCAGAAGTTGAGGCTTGTGATCACTCTCGAACCCGAATTCTTTCATATGGTATGGTTACTTCTCGCTCAACTCTTAAGGATGAGAATGCGTTCTTTGGTAGTTCTAACTTCGTGTTACTAGCATGCGAAACTCTATGTCCTCATAGCTCCTTGGATGCTTGAGACTCTTTTACACTACGAAGTTGGAGAAGGTTTTGTGGGTACACCTCTGTAAACCCTCACGAGACTACAACTCGTCCACTAGGGACACCTAGGGGTTTAAAGGCTTAGTGCATACGCTAAATGCATTCGAGAGACCAGCGACAGTGGTATAGTTAGGATTTCTTAAATTCGGTTTCACTTGAGGACAAGTAAAATTCAGGTTTGGGGGTATTTGATGAGTGCCAAATATTGCATATTTCTACATCTTTTTATTGGCATTTAACTCATCTTTTGTGCTTAGAAATCAGATATTATCCCAAATTCTCGTATTTTCTCTGTTTTCAAGAATAAATACTTGTACTAATTAATTTTGTGTTTTTAGGTAGTAAATAAAGCTCAGAGAAATTAAGGAGCCAAAGGAGCAGAAAATTGGAGACAAGCGTCTATGGAGCAGAAAGCTACAACCCACGTGCGCATCAGTTGCAACCCAACAAGAAGCAACCCATTTACAAAGATATGGGCTTGAGCAATCCAAGACCCGACCCAGGACCCGAATCCAAAGCCCGTCTCATCCTGAGCCGTGAGATCTGACCCATCCGCATCCAACGCTCGCTCCATCCCGCACATCAACCCTCACTGCATCCGCCCAACACCACATCCACCTACACCTTCACCCATCGAACCAAACACCTCCTTCCTCATTTCTCTTTTCTTTCTCCCCGACAAAACCAGAGAAACCCATCCTCTTCTTCCCACGACCATGGCAGAGCCGACATCACCACCACCATCTCCTTCCCCTGACCACAGCCACCAACACAACCACCAGTGCAGCCGCCTTCACCACCTCCTAGTTTCTCTCTATCTCCTTCATAGCTCCTTCCCTAGAAGCTAAGTTTGAGATAGATAGAGTTAGGGTTAGGGTTTCTTCAACAGTGGGGGAAACATCAAATTAAAGGAGTTTCAGAGCCGAATTAACAGAGGGGACAATGATTCAGAGGTTTTGGGTGAGTGGGTCTTCATTTAATTTCCAAATTGAAGTGAATTGGGGGTTTGCATGTATAAATAGGAAGAGGCAGTGTATGTAAAGGCTTATGCCTGGACTAGCCAGTACACCAACCTTAGTTTAATTTGTGTTTTAATTGTTTTAATCATGTTCTAATTCCATCAGCTAGGGTGTAGATGAAACCCCTAGTTTGTATGCTAATATAATCGTTGTTCATGTTGTTGTTCTTGATGTGCCTAAACTGTTTAGGATTGATAATTAGCTAATAAATCAAATGATCCCGTGATAGGTTGTACTTGTAAGAAGACAATCTATACTAGGGAGAATTAGTGAGTTAGTTAATCAAATATCCACCTGAGACCTTCAAGGGAAGGTACAAGACACAATGAGAAATTGTTTTGCCTTAGCATAGAATTAGAGGGTTGATTCAATCATCCTAGTATTCTCCAATCTGTTTACAATTTGTTTTTGCACCTTAGATTACAGCTACAACTCCATTTTGTCGTATCGACACCCAACCAAACCATATTTGTGTTACCCCTTAGAAATCAGTTTAGTGAAGCCTTGAGATCAACTTACACAACCCCAAATCTCTGTGGATCGACCTATACTTGCCCTGCCTCCAATAGGCACTGTGCACTTGCAGTTATACATTATAGGCAATCACTATTTCTCAGCCTACCACACTTGGTTGAACACCTTCTTGAACCGGTTCTGATTGAGAGGCACTAGGTTGAAAAGCTTCTTGGCTTGCTTGTTGAGTTCCATCTTGAGCACTTGAAGCGGCTTTAGCAGTCCTAGATCTCCTTGCACTAGCTGTCAGGTTCTGATGCCTATCCTTCCTTGCACTAGCCGAGACAATTGCATCTTCGATGTTTTTACCTCGCCTATCCCTAAACAACAAAAGAAAGTACAACAGGTTATTAATCTATATATTCGGTTGGTTGATTTAACCAATTGCCTCCGATTACTCTCAATCGTAAATATCAGTTCACCTAAAGCTACCAAATACGTATAATCGGAAACAAAAGAAAAATTTTGGTGTTCGAATATGTTTATCTACACACAATAATCGGAAGCTAAATTTCAACATAACCCTCCGAATACCAATAATCGAAAGTCATAAAAAGTCCACCCTTCCGAATGCATCACAATCGGAAGCCTCACAAAACTAATTTCTACCGAATATGCATCACTTTGAGTCCAGAAATTACTCAAGTGGTTCAGCCTAAACAATCGGAAGGAAATTACAAAATATAGCACCCGATTATTGGGTCTCTAATACTTGTTCTTCACTAGTATATTTGGAAGGAAAAAACAAAATTAGCTTCCGATTATGATCGATTATTGGGTCTCTAATACTTGTTCTTCACTAGTATATTCGGAAGGCAAAAACACAATTAGCTTCCGATTATGATCGATTTAGGCCTCAGTAATGAAAAACGTTCTATAATCGGTAAGCAAACTAAATATTTAACACCCGAATATGACAAATGTTCTCGTGAAATGAAGAATTCGGCCACAATCGGAAGTTTAAAACAATACCTAACCTACCGAATCTGGGTAATAACCGAAAACCCTAAAAAAAAACATGGATTCGTCGAATTGAAGCAATATAAACCTAATTAATGGTAGAATCTTACCTAATCGGCGCCATTTCAAGTTGCCTGAGAGTTTGGCTATCAGAATCACCTACTTCAGGGACTTCATCTTCTTCGTGTTCTTCGGGTTCGTGAGTTAAAACTGCTTTATTACGGGCATGCAATCCAATATTCGGATCCTCACCGCGCACTACGTTTTTGGTTCGAGCTTTCTTAGGTTCCTTTTCTTTTATCTTTATATAGAATAATCGACGATGATTCGATTTGACGATTAACGATATATAGCGAGGAGAGGGGGAGAGTTTTCCTCTCTGCAATCGGAAGGAAAGAGGAGAAGAGGAGTTGAAGTGGAAGTTGAAAAGAAAATGAAATAGAATGAATTTAGGTTGACTTTGGTTTTATCTGTCAAACGGTTATTAATCGGTAGGTAATACCACCTAATTAGCTACCGATTTTTGAGTAGCCCAAAATCGGGTAGAGGGGGTTACTTATAACCTACCGATTATTGGAAGCCCCAAATTGAACCTTTGCCAAATTCCATAGGTTTGGAGGGGTGCAGAGCCGACCATAACCACTTGGCTTGAGCTGTGGATGTAGCCATAATCGGAAGATTAATAGATTACTTAACCTTCCGATTATAGGTTGCCCCAAAATGAGTTTTTCTAAAATCCTTCATTGTAGGAAATTTGAAATCTACCATAATCGGTAGGAATTGTTACTTTTACCATCCCGATTATGGGAAGCCCTAAATCGTTAGCTTAGATATTTTTTTATTTGTCCGATTATATAGGAGCCCCAAATTTCACCATTGCAAAATTTTTAAGATTTCTTATTTCTATACTTTAACAATCGGTAGTCTCGTGAGGTTGTTTTTCCTACCGATTGTTATAGAAGCCAGATGCGAGTTTGGCACAAAATCGATATTAATCGGTAGTATAATATCGTTGCTAAGCTTCCGATTGCTTTATAATAATCGGGCACAAAATAGCTTCTGATTATGTAAGGGCATTAACGTATTCTACGCGTTTTCGGACATCTCTTAACGGTGTTTATGGGTTGGGAATAAAAAAATCGCCCCTAATTCGTTTGCGGTCGCCCCTAAAAATGCCAGGTTAACTAACTCAAGCGAATCAAGTTATTAAATATCAAAAACTAGTTTTCAAATGCAATAATTCAAGAGCTAATTAGGTCCATCAATGTTAACTCAGTACAGCCATTGAGGCCCTTCTATAATTAGTTAAGGTCCCATATAAGATCTGTCATATATATATATATATATCCACACTCAACAGTCACCACACCAGACCAGACACAGCTCACGTTAAACTGTACTAAATAAATGGATTGCAAACATGAGCCACCATTTCCAGTCGGGACTCCTCCGACAGTCCGATAACTTTGAAAATCTATTATATATAATAGCGTTGTGGCATTGAGATCATCACGGGATGTAGCTCAGATGGTAGAGCGCTCGCTTAGCATGCGAGAGGTATGGGATCGATTCCCCACTTCTCCATTTCTTTTCTTTTTTTTTACCTCCGAAGGACCTCAAGTTTCCAAAGAGACATTAAAATGCAACATTATACACTTTATTTTGATTTCTTTTAGACCCTCGCTTTTGATTACCAAATTTTATAAAGTTTCTGAAATCGAATAAAGGGAAGGGGGAAAAAAAAAAAAAGTGTTTTAGTCTTGATAGAGAGAACTAACTTAGGTAGGAAAATATGATCCCTATTAACAGTATACATTTTTTTTCTTGAAAGATCATAGAGAAGCAACCCGGAAGGCAAAAAGAAATGCCTGGTTGATCTGTAGTAGCTTAGAAATTGCAACCTTAGACAAAATAACATTTCCAAGAATAAAGACTTGATTAAAACAGCCGACTTATGGCTGTATGGTGTCACTTCTGCATTGTCTATGGTTCAAAAAGTACAAGTTACTTTCATACTTCTCCATTAACCCCAAGCAAGCAAGAAAAAGTAAAAGTCTGTAAAGCAATAAGAATTTGGTGAGTTTACACAACCACCATCCTCTAACTCAGTCACTATTTCTCCAACTGTGGCTTGAACAACATAAACCTCTCTTTTGCAATTTGGTCTTGCCTAAAAATTTGGGTTTGGTTTGATGTTAGTAACTACCTGACTTTTATGTGTTTCATTTGGTAATTTCATTTATCTACCTATATTTTTCTTTTTACTAATTTTAGCAAAGTAAGATTTGTATATATGTTATCACAATTTGTGTTGTTTTTCTCTTGCATTGTCATTTGATAATTAATCTCTCAGCAATGGCTTTGTCATTTAGATTCAAACCTTTGTTCTTTGTTATAGCACTACTATGCATTTCTAGCTTATGTTGCAAATCAGGTTGTTAGTATATCCATGGCTGAAATTAAAATACAAATTGTTAATTACTTTATTTAAATTAGTACATTCTATGCATGACTAACTAATTAACGATATTGGTAGCAGAAGATGAAGATTATGGAGACAACGGAGTGCAAGTCCACGAGAATGGGAATAATCCAGTGGAAGTTCATGGAGGAGGGAATGGAGTGCAAGGCGGAACTGGAGTGGAAGATCCAGCTCAAATAGTTGCCAAGGCATTGTATTGTTTCAATGATAGATATGTAAGTAAACTCACTAAACTGAAGCTAAGAAATATAAGCCACAAGTAAAAGACATTTGGGCTCACAAATTTCTGACAAAAACTATCTGTTATTGTCTTTGTGACATTTCGCCAATGAAGGTTTACAGCAGTTGTAAAGAGAGTTATAGACTAACACAGAGTGGAAATATAAATGTTCCACGAGAAGCAACCGATGAATACTGCAGCGGTGCTTGCTTGACTGAAACTCATCTTGTTCTTGATTGCATTGGAAACATATTATCGAACTTTTTGTTTTACAACAAAGCCACGATTTGGGACATAAAGGCTACAATCAAGGCTGGATGCAGTGACACCGATGAAAGAGGTAACTACTCTTGCGACATCTTTTTGACATTCACGTTTGGCCCCAATAAACTGTAGAAGTTTAGTTAACATGTGCATTATCCTGTGCAGGAAATTTTAATGTGGCTGAGCACCTAGAGTCGAACGATGCACGTAAGGTTACTACTGTGAGGGGTGCATCTTTTTATGTTTCTATTCTTCTTATTATGATTTTCTTGGGGTGGTATTTCGTGCTCTAATGAGACACTACTGGTAATATTAAAGCGTGTTTGCGTCCAAGAAAGGAAGTTAGAATACCGATCAAGCTGCAAGAAAACTTCCCACACATACATATGGTGTAACCGATGAATAATATAAGAGGATTTAGCTTATTTATACCTCTACTTTAGCAGTGTGCGACTAGTCGTCGTCTGGGTTTGATTCAGCATTCTGTATTGAATTTAATTAAAGTTTGTATTCCGTAGATTCTATCAAAAATTAAGTGTTGCTACACATTTGTTCATGTTGTTTGAAAAATATCATACAACCTAAACTCTCCGGAATACCTCCACCTTCTAAACCAATCGAAGACAACACAGTACAAACAAAAGCTTAAAAAGTTCCTCAAGTCTCATTCAGATCGAAGTCAGACCCGAGACAGTCTGAGACAGATTATCTTTTTCTTCTTAATAGCAACCTATTCTGGCTGTCTCTGAGATCATGAAGAGCAACCTTAGGTTGCTAACTTGCTACTGATAAAGACAATACTTAGCTTCACCGTAACATGCTAGAAAAAAAGAAAAGTGGAAACCTCGGGTTGCTGCAATTGAAGTTTGGCAGCTTTAGTAGTTACTAGTTAGGGAGCTTTTTTGTACAGAATCATTTTACAGAGCAGCTATAGCAACCCAGATGGTATCACTCACTACATTTTACAGAAAGGCGCTCAAGACTTTTTTTACTCAGCTATCTTGTCGCATACACAGTAGTAGCGAAGTATTTTGTTTGGTGCAGCAATGTTGCAGATTTTCTGTGGAACTGTTATAGGCTTATAGCAAGCGTTTGCCTTGATTGTCTTTTGTTGATGGCAAATTATTATGTTTCACTACTACACCAATTGAGAAATTTGTAGCACATATTGCCACTTAAATCAATTTCGACCGACATACGCCTTGTAACAAAACCATGGCATAATTCTCCAATGTTGACAATAACTAAGAATTTGATCCAAGCTAATCAAATAGGCTATTACAGGGCCGGGTGTGAGATTTTGAATTCCAAGGCAAACTTCCTCTATAGCAAGGGCAAATCATAATATGTTCGAGTGTATTGCCGCATACAATGTTCGAAATAAGAATTCCTAGTTAACATAACCCAGAGAAATTTACTTCCTGCGCTAAAGAAGATTAGAGAAAACTCTAAAAGAACAAAATTCAACCAACAATTGATAGTGACCAACTTTATGATTAATCGTGAATTTTACTTCCCGCAGATCATATGAACTCAAGATAAAGATCTATTTCCGGTTAAATTTAACATGGATAGTCATTTGCTACACTTTAAACCAAGCCTATCCAAAAGGATGCGTGGGAGATCAAGCAGCAAACGTGGACAAGATGTTCTTCTTCAAGTTGAACTCGTCTGCCTTTGCAGGGCTGATTGACTGCAAAAATTACAACAACAAGGACGCAAAAAAGAACTATTAGAAGCAGGATAACTAGGCCAATCTAAAAAATATTTTGTTCGAATTATTAGGACTGTACCTTTTCAAGCATGCGCTTAAGACGCTCCATTTCTTTAGTGGCATAATCAGAACCCTTCTCCAAACAACTCTTGGCTGCCTTTAAGTAAATCCTACCATACCTGGGAAAGTTATGGCAGTTGAAGGTCAGATAGCCCTTAAATTTAAATTGCAAGCATCAATCAAATCTCATATCTACAAAATTATTTCTGCTGGAGAGTTTACCTAGCAGAGGAATCCTTCAGCTTTTCAACCTCTTCCTCCATGCGAGATACAACTGCTTTCTTTTCCTCATTGCTGGCACTAACAAATTCCTTTACCAAGGCATCCAAACTAGCAACAATACCAGCCTATCCGAGCAAAAATTTAGACACAGAAGCATAAATGAGAATACTGTATAGAGTTATTATGCAACTTTGAGTTCGTGGTATGCTATTTACTCACTTGAGATGTGAGTTGCCCTTTTCCATCACGGCTAGTGCCGCACTTTTCATTGATGAAAGACACAAAATCATCGACATCCCGGCCACCATCGTAATCTTCACCAGCTTTGTTTCCCTTGGGGAAGAACTTCAAGGTGGGGAAGCCACTAATGCCATACCTGCATATGCAATGGAAATATATCATGCATCGCTTATTACAAGTTGCAAATTTCGCAGAATGCAAATTGACTAATTGCCTTATTTAACCCACCTTTCAGCTAGATCCTTGTGTTTGTCAGCATCCAGATTAGCAATGACAACATCTCCTTCCAATTTATAGGCCGAGGCAACCTTTTCATAGATCTGAAAATAAAGAGAATGAGAGCTTAGAATAAAAAGCATAACTCATACTTGGCACCTTAGATATTGCCTAGAAGAAGGGTAAGCGACAATGAAATGTCTATATTTTTACTTACAGGAGCAAGGCTTTTGCAGTGACCACACCTGCAAAGGAAAAGAAACATGATAAGGTTACATGGAATAATCCGACAGCAGGTTAATTCTCAATGAGAAGCTAACACTTTTATTGTCGTCATAATTTAAAGACAATCAGTTTTGAAGAACGCTCACCAAGGTGCATAGAACTCAACTAAAACGTCTTTGGTTTCATCCAAGACAATCTCATTGAAGTTCTCTCCTGTTAAAACCACTACACTGGAAGGAATTGTTGCGAGCTTCACATTAGTTCCTGCATATCAGAGATGTTTAGAAAGACAATTCTCCGTCCAATAAAATAAACTCAGGCCACATAAATTCAAGAGAAAGATGATACGGATAGATTAGGTTCTTGCAGTCGCTTTTGGTCTAATAATTTTTGGGGAGATAAAGAGAGAAAAGGGGAGAAGACATCTTTGAAACCCAATATTGATTCAGTTGAAATTGGAACACATGTTTTCTCCTTAAAGCACAGCTGAGAGCTACTACATTATCCAATCCAGAAACAACAATATAACCATTGAACACCATTCAGCAGTGTACTTAAACAACTAACGAGATATTAACCAGAATAAAGCAGAGAAACAACATCATATGGGAAACTGCTGAATGCTTACCTGCTTCAGTATTCACAAACTCAGTAAGGGCTTCTGCTGTGCGTGGGCCTTCATATCTACAAGGTTTAAGCGATTCAGTTTATGTATATATGTTGCTAACGGCTAAGACAAATGCATTCAATATGAAATACAATACTAACTGCACGAATGACAGAACACTTACTTCTTTGGCTCCAAAGAACCTTGGGGGAACCACTGAAGTGTTGGGTAACCAGAAACGCCATATTTGCCACAGACACTTTTATGCTCGTCACAGTCGACCTGTATCATATATTACACCATCCAAATCTCAACAAACACTCTACGAAATAATGAGATTTCCAAACAAACCAGCTTCTTGCTAAAACTCAATATAGATCAATAGTAATAAGTTAGAATCATTTAACCTTTCCAATAAGAACAGACTTAGCCTTCTTAAAGTTTCCTCCAATCTTCTCATACTCTGGTGCAAGCTTCTTACAGTGCCCACACCTACCCGAAGCCAAAATTCAAATAGGTCAAATGAAACAGAGAAAACCCAATTATTACGGATACCATGATTGTGATCTACACTTCTAATAAACTGTAGAAAAGGAATTTTCACGGAAGCAAAATATCAAACACATATAAGCAAATCCCATAACATATACTCCTGCATAATATTTATCGAACAACGAATTTTCGTTCAAAGATTTATCAAAAACCAATTACAGATTTATCAAAGTAAATAAAACACAGTAAAAGGAAAATCATAAAAACTGAGTGAAGGGAGAAAATATACCATGGAGCATAAAATTCAACAAGGGCACCTCGATCTTGACCAACTTGTTTCTCAAAATTCTCATCGGTAAGGATAACAACATCATCAGCAGTAACAGCTGCTGATACCAAAAGTAAACCTAGGAAAACAATACCAAACCAGATCTGAGATTTCTCCATCTTCTTCTTCTTTTCTTTGTTTTTTTTATTTCACGGAGAGAAGAGAAAAGTGAGGAGAGAAAATTCAACTCACTATTTGTAGAGTAGTTTTCACTAATCACTACTCATTGGAGGAGTAGTTTGGAGATTTTGGACTTCTATCAAAACATTTGGGTTTTATTGTAGTTTACTAACTGAAGCCCAGTTGAACAATTTTTCATTTTCTCTGGGTACCCGTCTTCTAAAGAGAAATGCGGTTTCCTAGTAAACAAAATTTTTTTGTGTCTTGTTTTATTTTTTACTTCCACAATATATTTGTGTTGATATAATTAAAGTAAAAGCAAATGATCCGATATTCAACCTAGGCAGTTTTTAACTAGAACTGTATAGAACTTACAAGACTTGTTCTTGTGACTTCGTATCTTGAAATATAGATTACAAGACTTGTTCTTGTTGGAATCTGGTTCATGTACTAATTCTATAGATAATCAAGAAGAAAATGTTCTGATTCTCTATCCATGATATCATCAGAAGAAGAGTTAATGACTAATTCTTTTGAACAACTGTATATCAAACCTGAATCTGGGAATGACTGTAAACTTTACTGTGACTTATGGTCACAAGAAAGAAAGGATGTGCAAGATATAAAAAAATAATTAACTTACAAATTTCATATTAATGATTCATACATCAAAGATCAGTGGTCTAAAATGTATTTTTCATTAATTAATTTTCGGATCAAATGGATTATTTATTTCCGAATTCGAGTTCACATCCAAATTCAAAATTGGTTCGATGATAAAAACAAAGAGAATATGTTTATTCTCATCTTCTTCATTGAACTTTTGTGTCAAAACAAGAACAGTCACCTAGGTTTCGATATCTACTTTTCTCTACCAATTGCATGTACGATTTTACTAAAGAAAATTGTTCATTTCTACTCACAAACTCAAAAGGAACTAAGGGTTGCTCTTGAATCGATACAAACTCCATCAAATCAAGAGATTTCGCACTCAACGGGTGATTATTCAACCACTCTTGTTTTTCTTAATTCAATGGAAAATAGAGGTAGAAGTAGTAGATTTTTTGCTAGAGGAGAAAGCTCAAATCGAAATATATTGCTCTATTCTACTATTGATGTCAATTATGAAAACATGCCTAGTCTTACTTATGATGTTGTATCTCAAAACTATTTTGTGAATGATGAGTGTTTCACTAAATTCGGTTCAATCAAAGAACCTATTATGGAACTAATCTTTGTTGAAGTTTCGGATAAGAGATACAATAGTTTTGTGAATGATAGAGAATGGGGTATTCTTCATGGAAGCTCCTTCAAGGCTACTCCGGACCTTGTGAAACTCTTTTATGCTAATATGCATGAGATAAACTTCGAAGGGTGCACTTTTCGTACTATGGTAGGTACAAAGTCTTTTGAAGTAAACAAGCAGGTCATATCGGAATTAATTCTCTATTCCTACAAAAATACCATCTTACCTTGTGCTGATGAGAGATATCGAGTCAACAACAACACCATCTCGTTTGAAATTGGCGGAGTATGGTCATGTAATTCTCTTCTCATTCATAATGTTTAGTTTCATCTCAAAGTGTTTGGAAAACTGGCCTCTGCAAATCTTTGTCCTAGCAATATGCATAAGTCAATATGGACAAGAGATATTGCTACACTTGTATATCATCTTGTCAAAGGAATCAAGAATTTTGATTTCTGTGGTCTAATGATTAGACAAATGATTACAATCCGAAAAGATAAAAGAAGAACTCCTGGTTTCGCATGTTTGATTACAAGGATATGCAGCTCTTTTGGAATTGTTTAGCCAAACTCCAGGGAAAAGACTCCAAAGAAACTAGGAGAAGGAATTCTCAACAAGATGAAAGGAAAAGTATACAATGCTCCTACTCCTATAAGAGTTGAAGGTGATCCCCAAACACTCAAGAGAAGGCTTCAGAGAAAGAATAATTGTATCATTGACTTAATTGATCATGCTACATACAAATATCCAGATCTCACTGGTGAACTGTATGCCATCTCTGACAGATATCAAGACACTGCATCAGAAGAAGATACTGATTTAGATATCTCATATTAGTATATTTACTTCTAATATGTATTATTATGTATATTATTGTAGGATTGTCTTGTGAACAAATCTTGATGTTTTTGTTGTACTTGTTAAAAACTTGTCGTAGACTCTTTATTTATAAGAGTACTTAACTTATGAGATGTTTGTTAATAAACCTTAATATTCGATCTCATATGATGTGAACCCTTATGGTTTGTGTGACTTTTTGATTTAGCGGGATTAAGTTCTAGCCCATGTTGGTAGGCTTTATCAAAGGATCATTAGGGTGTTCCGATTGAAACTCATATGTAAAAAGTCACAATGTGTTAAATCAATTTTTGTTTACATGAGTTGTGTTTACCATAAACATATGTGTTTCGGGTTTTCAACTTTTGTTATTGGCACGCATTAGTTAAAACCGATTCAACCTTTCTCTGGTAAAAGTTGCTCTTGTTGTTGTTCTTTTGTTCTTGCGAGAGGATGACAACATAATGGGGGAGAGTTCTAACTTGAACTTGCGCTTAATGATATATCTTTCTGGTGAGAAGAGGATGCGGAATATGAGGTAACAAATTTGTTAGTTAATCGTTTCTTGTTTAAGAAAATCCTGCTTATATTGCATATATTTTTGCTTTTGCTTAACAAAATTTCTGTACAATTGATATATATTCCATTATGTGTGTATGGATGTGTGTGTGTGTGATTCAATTGTTTCTGGTTAAGAAAAAAATTTGTCAATTTAGTTGACTTATTGTTTGATATCTACTTTATTGTTTGGTATCAAGTGTTTTTGCTTAACGAAATTTCGGTGCAATTGCGGTGTTATAATGTCTATGTTTGTTTCAATTGCTTCTGGTTAACAAAATAATTGTGCAAGTCAATTTATTTTGGTTTGTATGTATTGTTCACGGCTTAACGAAATACGGGATCATTTGTTTAGTCCAATTCGATTCTGGATAAGAGAAACTAAGTTAATTTTGATCTTAATTAGACTTATCAAATTGAAGGATTCGGTTATTCAAGTCTAATAATACCTTGACAAGAAATACTAGTTAACTAACCTAGTACTTGTCTTGTCTAAAGTGAAAGGTCTAAGTTATTGTCTGAATAATTAGAACCTGGTGAGAGAAATAAAGTTAATTATGATCTTTATTTTGGTCTTATCGAAATAAGCAATTGTATGTTTACAATCGGTTTAACAAGGGAACTAAGTTTCTTAGTCAATTTGTTAAACTATTAGAGAAAATTGTTGCGGGCAATTGTTTCCTTGATAACATATTAAAAATAAATTACTTTTAGTTTCGGTTTTAATATTGGTTATCTAAAGTGGTATGTGAAACCTTTGTGCTTAACTCTTATAGGTTGTACAAGTCTTTTAAAATTTGTAAGATCCTTTCGGTTTGACCTTTATTTGCTCGAACCTTTGTCATTTCGTGACAAAAAAGGGGGAGAAATATATGGAGTAAACAAGTGATTTGATCACTAAGGAAAGGACAATTGTGCTTAAATGTTATATCTAACATAAGAGTAAAGCATTGACTAAGGGGGAGAAACATATCATATTGATGTATTCACAAAGGGGGAGAAATACTACATTGTGTACCTTATGTGATGTTTGTAGTTATTTGGACTACAAAAGGGGAATAACAAGGATGTTCGGATTAAATATCTACATATCTTACCTTTAGGGGGAGTATAAGCTTTGTTATTCAGATGTCAACAACGGCATTTATTAATTGAATATGTGCAGGTTATTGTGATGTTGAAACTTGGAATCAAGCGTATGTATAATGAATTCTTGTAATTTGTTTATCCATATGTATCAAGAGTTTTGTCACTAAAATTGACAAAAAGGGGGGGATTGGTAGAGCATAGCTCGGTTAAACCCACCAAGCGTTGGTATGTCAAGTTTGGTTGTCATATTTTAGTGAATCAAAACTCATCTAATAGTCGCTTGATTATGTACTAGAGACAACTTCGTATAGGTTAGACTAGAAATTCTAGGAATATGAGACATACAAGTATTACTTGAAGACCTGAAGAACGCGAAGAAGTAACGAGCTACAACGACGACATCATCTTCCTCTTGAGGTTAGTAATATTGACTTGATCTGTTTCATTCCTAACATATCCTTCAAGTCGTACTTTATTGAAAACATAACTGCGAAGCTGTGAATGAATATTTTACTCTAGTAGTGAGACATGATCATATGATCATAGTATTAAGGAATTAGACTACGAAGTGTAACGCTTATCTTTTGAACTTCGTAGATATGAAATCGACATAATCTTATGAATGCTATTGTGATTATGTGTATGGGTAAAGGTGAAGGTTTCATCCTAGGAAACAATGTTTACATTTGTTTAAAGGAAGTACATTCATGAACTTGTTTTATGAACCGAAAGGGAAATCGCTAGGCTTATTGGTATTGTTATTCATTGCATAACTTTGGATTACCAATATGTGTGAGTTAGTAGAACCGATCATAACTTGTTATGTATCTTGGTATAACTAATCACAAAGCCTGACTTATGCTTTGGTATGACTAGTTTTGATTAATTAGTGTAACCGATCCTAAGTAATCACCTGAGATGGTATGATCGATATTTGTAATTGGTGTGACCAATCCTAGTAATTGGTGTGGCCGATCATAAAAGAGTTGTGTAATCGATCCTTGTAATTGGTGTAACCGGTCCTATTAATTGGTGTAACCGATCCTAGTGACTTGTGTAACCGATCACAAGTAATACCATGAGTATATAGTAACCGGTCCTGGTAATTGACGTAACCGATCTTGGTAACTGATGTAACCAGTCCTGGTAACTTGTGTGTCCGATCACAAGTAATCCATATGAAGGTATAATCGATCCTAGTGATTGGTAGAACCAAATGAACCCATGATTGTGATTTGATATTTGATCAATCACATAGTTGTCTTGGAATACAGATGAACCAATTCTAAACTTGTTTGGAAGTGTGGTATAATCGATTCAATGATTGTTAATATGAAAGATGATTTACAAAGAAAAGATGTCAACATACTTTGAACACGAATATTAACTCTTATCTTTTATTGTTCAAAGTTATTCCTTATTTACTCTAGGAGATACCGGTCCGAAATAAATTAAGAATCTTTTAATTAAGGTTGTTAGTTTTATATGCTTTACTTACCAGCAATTAAATGCACATCTCTAGAGAATAAAGATTAGTAATGTACATTTACTAATTGGAGATTTTCTATTGAGAGATTTCGGAAAATATTAGACAGAGCATTTCCAGGAATTATGAAAATCGATTTGGGCATTTATTGCATATCTTGAGATTAATTTCGGTTTTGGAAATTCCTTTGTGTCCAAATATCCTTGGTCTATAAATACCTAAGTTTGCATTTCTAGCAAACTATCCTAAGAGCCAGGCAAACTTCGTCTTTTTTGTTGTTTCTGGTGGAATCGTCTATCCGGAGAGGAAAGTACCCTAATTAAGCGAAATCTCTTACGACCGCTCGTTTAAAGACTTTTGTGGGATCAAGAAGCTCTACGAGTACCGTTGGTGGGAAACTAGATAATTGCAGTTTAGTATTTTTCGATTGATTTGATTGACTAACGGTTGTTGAACTTTGATTGCACCTAGTTTGTTTATTCTTGAGAATCTTCTCTTCTGATATAAGATTCACTCAAACTAGATCGAAGTGTCGACGGGATCTTTAGAACGGTTTGTAAATCTAAATACATCTTGTGATAATCCATTGTTAACAGACTCTGTTCTGTGCGTGATTGATCACAGAGATTCAAGTGGTATTGTGCAGGTTTAATTGAAGATTAAACAAGATTTGAAGACAAAAAAAGATTTCTTATTTGGTTTCTCATTTGGTTTCTCATATCTTTGTGTAACACAAACCTTGATTGGCTGGGATCCAACTAGAATCAAATTTATTCGATTGTTTATTTGCGTGAGATCGGCATCGCTTTATAGTTTCTTGTTGGATTCTATATTGATTGATTGCAAATCTAAACTCTGCTACTTCGGTAGTTGTTGGATAAATTGATCTAACCAGGCAAAGGAGTTTATTAGATTAAACGGAAGAGCCTTTGCATGACTTGAGATATCTTCATCTGAAAGAATCAAGAGAGTTGTTACCAAACCGATTTGTTGTTCCTTTACTGTTTGGAATACGATCCAAAGGAATTGTTCCAGTGCGTGCACTTATTGAATGTCGGAAGCGCAGTGATACTGAAGAAACTAAGTGAACTAGGTTTAGTTGCTTGGTCTCAACTATACGAAGTTGGTTTAGATTTTGTATAGCGGCTTAATTATGAGAGTATTCAATTATGGACTTGGTCCTGGGGTTTTTCTGCATTTGCAGTTTCCTCGTTAACAAAATCTTGCAGTGTCTTTTACTTTTCTATTTCCGCAATTATAATTATTTATTATAATTAAAAGTAAAATACACAAACGTTAACTCCGTATTACTTGATAGTGATCCTATAGAGTTTGGTTAAGTCTGAACCTATTATCAAGTAATCACACTTTGATTGTTGTATTGTCTTGATCTTGTATCCATAGACGATCACACAAAGTGTGAATACCGATTTGTCATATTTTCTCGACTTTGTCCATAGACAATCACTTTCGGTAAGAGGACTTATAGGTGGATAATTTAAAGATTGTGGTGTATTTGGGTACCCTCGTCTTTTCAATGGGTTCAATCGGTTCTACCAATCACTATGTTCAATCGGTTATACATAATTATAGAAATACTTGTGATCGGTTCCATATTCCCATGGTATTGCTTGTGACCGGTCACACCAGTTGACCGGTTACCAATTACAAGGATCGATTATACAACTCTCCGTGATCGGTCACACCAAACTAGGATCGATTACACCAATTACTAGGATCAATCACACCAATTACAAATATCGATCATACCATCACATGGTGATTACTTAGGATCGGTTACACCAATTAATAAAAACCAGTCATACCAAATCATAAGTCAGGCATTGTGATTAGTTATACCAAGATACATAACCAAGGTTAAGATCGGTTCTACCATTTCACACATATAGGTCATCTAAAGATTTGCAATGAATATCCGGACCAATAAGCCTAATGATTTCCTTTAGATTCATAAAACAAGTTCATGAATGTACTTCCTTTAAACGAATGTAAAACATTGCTTCCTAGGATTAAATCTTCACCATAACCCATTCACATAATCATAACAATATATACAAGATTATGTTGATGTCATATCTACGAAGTTCAAAAGATAAATGTTATACTTTGTAGTCTAACTCCCTAATATTATGATGAAAAAACGGGGGTCTAACAACCACACCCAATTTTTCGCTTAGCAATCTGTATGGAAAAACTCCAATATACTTTTTAGAGAATCAACTAGACAGTCAGACTCAATCAAGATAAAAAGTATATCAAAGAGTTTATATCTCAATCTCTCGATTTGATCTTTACTCAAGCTAATAGAAATATGCTGGTCTTTATCAAAGAGAGATTACTTGGATGGTACCAAAGACCAATATCCAAGTGTCAATCAATTTAAATCAACAACCAAAAGGTCGGATATTCTAATTGATTGAACAATGCACAACATGTGATATTTCAATTATATAAGCAAATATAATGCGGAATAGAAATAACACAGACACCAGAATTTTGTTAACGAGGAAACCGCAAATGCAGAAAAACCCCGGGACCTAGTCCAGATTGAACACACACTGTATTAAGCCGCTACAGACTCTAACATATTCCAAATTAACTTCGGTTTGGACTGTAGTTGAACCTCAATCAATCTCACACTGATCCAAGGTACTGTTATGCTCCTACGCCTCTAATCCCAGCAGTATGCTACGTACTTGATTCCCTTAGATGATCTCACCCACAACTAAGAGTTGCTACGACCCAAAGTCGAAGACTTTAATAAACAAATCTGTATCACACAGAAAAGTCTATAGAATAGATAAATCCGTCTCCCACGAATAACCTTGTTCCGTCTTTTGATAAATCAAGGTGAACAGGAACCAATCAATAACCCAGACTTATATTCCCGAAGAATAGCCTAGTTTATTGATCACCTCACAATAATCTTAATCGACGCAGCGAAAAAAGATATTGCGGAATCACAAACGATGAGACGAAGTGTTTGTGATTTCTTTTCTATCTTGCCTATCGGAGATATAAATCTCAAGCCAATTATTTCAATTGTACTCGTATGATAGAAACAACAAGATCGGATCACACAACTACAAGAAAAAGTAGTATCGGTCTGCCACAATCCCAATGAAGTTTTTAAGTCGTTAACCTGGTTTTAGAAGAAGAAAACCAAAGGTTAAAGGAGAATCGACTCTAGCTTAGCAAACTAGTATCACACGTAAAGTGTGGGGATTAGGTTTCCCATTGCTAGAGTTCTCCCTTATATAGTCTTTCAAATCGTGGTTTGCAATCAATGTTAGCTTGGTAACAAAGCATTCAATATTCACCGTTAGATGAAAACTGATTAGATTCAAGCTAATATTTCTCAACCGTTGGATCGAAAACTTAGCTTGTTACACACAAATGAAATGTTCAATTTTGGGTTTATGAATCGTACCCAAATATTAACATTTGTTGGTTCAACAATAGTCATCCAAATGGTTAGCCATATGATCACTCTCATATCAACCATATTCTTCTTCACCATAACTAGTTCAAATGACTCAAATGAACTAGTTAGAGAGTTGTTCAATTGCTTAGATCTTATGTAACTATAAGACACAATCGAAGCAAAAACGGTTTGATTCACTCGAATCGGTTCATGAACTTTATATCCACGGTTTGCAAAAGCATTCCTTAGTTTATATAAACATTAGTTCAAGAACAACCGGTTTTAGATATAACCTACTCAAGTTCGCGCACTGGGTTCGCGGACTTAAGCTCATGGAAGGAGTACACCAACTCCAGCATAAATTCTCGGGGGAGATATTCCGCCAGTTCGCGGACTGAGTTCGCGGACTTGGCGTGCGCCACTTCCATTTCTCTTGATCAACAAAGTTCGGAATAAGGACTTATACATATATGTGTTTCCACAACAATGCTTATATCCTACCAATGGTTATGTAATCTAAACTCTCATTTCAATCATTGAAACATTCTCAGAGAACGTTATATAGCCGTTATTCACAGACCATTTTTCGTCAGAGCAATTTCCAAAGTGATTGAAACATAAAATTACTTTCGTCACTAGGTAAAGATGAATTCGGTTAAAGAGAAATCTTACCAACACATATTTCGAGAAATAGATGGGCGAGTTAAACTCGGCTCGAAATAGCAAATGTGTATAATGAAAGTCTATACGTCTAAACGACTTTTGTCTCAAGAGTAGGAGATAGAGTAAATAGACTTTTGAGTGATAGATAAGTTCAAATCTCCACATGCCTTTTAGTCGATGAAGTTCCACCGGTTC
The DNA here is from genome assembly GCA_023531295.1 of Papaver armeniacum. Lineage (NCBI taxonomy): Eukaryota > Viridiplantae > Streptophyta > Magnoliopsida > Ranunculales > Papaveraceae > Papaver > Papaver armeniacum. The sequence continues at coordinate 9,348 of JAJJWW010003551.1, read as the reverse complement.
CTCGAGTAGTCCTTCGTCTTGTATGATGATTGCCATGGAGTTCTTGAGCTCAACTACACTTTCTATCCTAGTCCGAGACCTTTAGCTACATAGGCTAGAAATCAAGACTTATAGTTTTGATCACTAACATTGACAAACATGCTTGATATAGCAACACATGCGAGTTCAACCGAGCAATGCTCTAACATATGATCATACAAATATGACCATGTCACATCACTAGAGTATTATACAATATGTACAGTATATACATCTTTGTAGTTATGTTTTCAATATAGCACGACTTGAAAGATACTTTAGGAATGAAACAGTTCAAGTCAATATTACTAACCTCAAGTGGAAGGATGATGTCGTCGTTGTAGTTCGCTACTTCTTCACATTCTTCAGGTCTTCGGAGTAATACTTGTATGTCTCAACATTCCTAGACTTTCTAGTATAACCTAAACGAAGTTGACTCTAGTATTTAATCAAGCGACTTTAGATGAGTTTTGACACACTAAAATATATATGACAACCAAACTTGACATACCAACGCTTGGTGAGTTCAACCGAGCTATACTTTAACACGAATGTTGACTAAGGTGAACGGTGTTTCCCAGAATATTTGTTTGATCTTCAACGCCAAGAAAAATCATAATGGATTGAGACTCTAGTCCGAACTCTAATATCAACACAGCTGGTATATACAAGGGTCCCAACGGCCGATAATCCTAATTCTAGATCAACTCATATGGTATATACAAGGGTCTCATCGGTCGATTTTATTGAACAATAATAATAATCTTTTTTTTTCTTTTCGATTTTGTTCTTCATTCCGATTGGTATGATTGGTTTTTTTTTTTTTTTGTAAATCAATCACTCCACTTCATACCAGCGGAAATCAAGGCGATACTAGTGCCCCACCAAATCACTTAGAGAAACAAAAAGTTTGGAAAAATAAAAACATAAAGTGATATGACGACTCCGAGATACGGTGAACCAACATATTATTTCTAACACCTGAGCTTTGTCTTTTTATGAATAAACTCTTTAGTTTGGGTTCCTCGATTCCTACAACCAAGATATTTCCATCCACTTAGATTGGTTAGTGTTATCCTGAATTGACACAATTTTCAAGGCTCTGGAGTTTCATTATGCAATTAAAAGTTTTTTTTTTTAAATCCCACGAAAGTGAATATCTACAAAAATCTATATGCTTAAAAGAACCACTCCCCACATTTAAACATTATAGTATCCTCAATGTAATTGAATCATCCAAAGTTGAAATTAAGGTGGGAAATCCTAAAATGCAATATGCAAAAAGTAAAGAAACAAAAGTAAAAGATAGTGTAAAGAAAACAAATCTGATGGGTTGACTCCCATGAAGCAAAATTTTATGGGTTGACTCCCATGAAGAATTTTTTCTGTATCCCTGCTTTCGCACGCAAAGAATCTCAAACAAGGTGATGATACACCAGAGCAAGCTTCCAAGCATATATATAAAGTCTGAAAAGTCGGGGATCAACCCAAAATATTAGGTCAGTTGCAAATATGAACCTCCAAACACTATAATTATTCAAACAGATGTGTAAATCCATTCCCCTTGAAAAACAGTCCTTTCTCATAATGTCATGCAAAGTCGAGATAAGTAAATCACTCACATGAACCATAAATGCAGATTTTACTCGGGGTGTAGACTCTAAATCGGGTTCTAAATCAGCTGAAATAACTTCCGCGGTTGATGTTGGTTCAAATTAAGCAAAAGGGCATACGAACATATGTTGGTTCAAATTCATTAGTGCAAGTTACACGAACATAAGTTCGCAAATCATAGATATTTGAGTTTCGGAAATACAAGAAGGTTGGCGAACCTGTTCGCAAACCTTAAATTCATAAGGGAATTGTTCACGAATGGTGGTGAGTTCAATATTTAAAGTTTGTGTAAAAGGCTAGCAGTTGGCGAACCCGATTGGAAAACTGTGTTCATCTGATTTCACAAGACGAGTAGGGTTGGCGAACCCGGTTCACGAACCATAACACCCTAACTCGTGAAATCTTGCCTTATGGTTCACGAACTATTTCACCGACGGTCCTAGTGCATATTTAGCAGATGCTCAAAAACTTATTTTTTAAAATATTTTTGGCATTGCTACAACTCTCATAGACACTTCTAAGACTGAAAAGGCGAGGGTACCCAAATATACCTCAAGCTAAAACTTTTACTACCTATAATTCCATTCTCCGAAAGTGATTGTCTATGGACTGAGTCGAGACAATACAACTAATCGGTTCACACTTCGTGTGATCGTCTATGGATACGAGATCGAGACAATACAACAACGAAGTATGCCACTTTATAAAAAGGTTCCGACTTAACCAAACACAATAGGATTCACTTATCAAGTAAATAGGAATTAACGTTTGTGTAATTTAATTTAATTATAATAAAACAATTATAATGCGGAAATATAAAGTAAATGACACACCAAGATTTTGTTAACGAGGAAACCGCAAATGAAGAAAAACCCCGAGACCTTGTCCAGAATTGAATACTCTCAGGATTAAGCCGCAACACAAAATTACACCTAACTTAGTATAGTTGAGACCACGCAACTAAACCTATAGTTCACCTAGTTCTGTCTATATTCCCACGCCTCCGACCTTAGTCACGTACTTGGAACAATTCCTTTGTTTCGTATTCCAAACAGTAAAGGAACAACAAATCTGTTTGGTATCAACTCTATTCAACCAACTGATATGAGTTGGACAAAGGCTCTTTCGTTTATCTTAACATAAACTCCTTCGTCAGGTCCTTAGATCTATCTTATATTCAATTACCGAAGTAATCGTTTAAGATTAAGCCAACAACACTATTAATCCAAAGAATTGTGTTGATGCCGATCTACTCAATTAATCAATCCAATCTATCACAAAGATAACCCGATTATTAATTGGATCCTCTTTTACCGAACAAGTATTGTGCACACCAAAGATTATGAACCCACAAATCAGAAATCTTCAATATCTTCTTTGTCTTCAAATCTTCAAATCTTCTTAGATCATCAATAAACACCTGCACACAATCACTTGAATCTCTTGTGATCAGTCACGCATAGAACAGAGTGTGTTAACAATGGATTATCACAAGATCTTCTTTAGAACTAACAACAGTCTAAAGATCCCTGTGGAAACTCTGAACTAGTTTGAGTGAATCTTATATCAGAAAACAAAAGATAAACCGTAATTATCTAGTTTCCCACCAACGGTACTCGTAGAGCTTCTCAATCTCAAAGAAGACTTTAAACTGAGCGGTCGTAAGAGATTTCGCCTAATAGGTTACTCTCCTCTCCGAATAGGCGGCTACACCAATAACAACACAACAAAGAGGAAGTCTGTAGTTACGAAGGATTAATTTGCTAGAAAGGCAAACTTCAAGTATTTATAGACAAGGAAGTTTGGACACCAAGGAATTTCCAAAACCGAAAATATTCTCAAGATATTCATTAAAGCACAAATTCGGTTTCCATAATTCCCGGAAATGCTCACCCAAAAATAATGATCGAAATCTCTCGGAAAATCTCTAATTAGTAAATGCACATTACTAACTCTTATTTCCCTACAAAATGAAGTTAAATACCTTAATTAAAAGATTCTTAACTTATTTATGTTTCGATCCTGGGATTCTCTTCCCTTAGTTATTAAGGAATAACTTTGAACAATTAAAGAAATAAACATTCATGGCACGTGTTCAAAGTATGTCGACATCTTAACTTTGTAAGTTCTCTTTCACACTTACAACCTTGAAACCGATTTGCCACACTTCCAAACAAGTTTAGAATTGGTTCATATGACTTTCAAGAACTATGTGATTGATCAAATAACATTCAATCACAATCATGGGTTTAATGGTTCTACCAAAACAACTTTCGGTTCTACCTTCCATGTGAGTATTGTGCATAGTCACACTAGCTTCCAAAATTCGGTTTACTAGGTACTAGGATCGGTTCCCCACATATATATGGTATCTAACTTATATGTGTTGCACATGTCCATGGGATCGGTTCCCCTTTGCCTAAAAACGTGTTGCACATGTTCATAGGATCGGTTCCCCTTTCTGCTATAAACCTTGTTGCACCTCATACAAGGATCGGTTCCTCTTTGTGATGTACTGCACCTCTTACTAGGATCGGTTCCCCTTTCCCATATTTGGTCGAGCATTTAAAATCACAAACCCGATCATACCATCTCAAATGATTACTTAAGATCGGTTTCACTAATAAAAGTCATACCAATACATAAGTCGCCTTTGTGAATAATTCTACCAAGAACACAACAAGTCGTAAACTAAGTTATACTCAATCACACATATTGGTTGTTCATAAGATATGCAATGAATAACAAAACCAATAATTCTCATGATTTCCTTTTCGATTCACAAACAAGTTTATGAACTTACTTCCTTAGAACACATGTAAAACATTGTTCCCTAGGATGAAATCCTCACCTCATATCCATACATAATCACAATAACATTCAAATGATTATGGCGATGTCTTATCTACAAAGTTTAATGGTTAAGCAATAAACCTCGTATTGTATTCCTTAATACTATGTCTATCTAGAGTTAAAATATGTTTCGCAGTTTTGTTTTCAATATGCACGACTTGAAAGATACGTTAGGGAATGAAACAGTTCAAGTCAAATATCACCAACCTCAAGTGGAAGGATGATTGTTGTCGTTGTAGCTCATTTCTTCTTCACATCTTCAAGTCTTCGCAATACTTGTAAAGTCTCATTATCTTAATACTTTCAAGCTAACCTATACGAAGTTGACTCTAGTACATAATCAAGCGACTCTTAACATGAGTTTTGATTCACTAAAATATGACAACCAAACTTGACATACCAACGCTTGGTGGGTTCAACCGAGCTATGCTCTAACAAGTTTATTCCATATATTTCTCCCTTTTTTGTCACAAAATGACAAAGAAACGAAAAATAAAGGACAATACGAAAAGAATCTTTGGCAAATCTCAAAATGTACTTGCAACCTGTAGAGTTAGCACGAGGTTCCACACACCATGTTCCGATAAACTCAATATCAAAACCGAAACTACAAGTAGTTTTATTTTGATATGTTACCAAGGAAACAATTGTCCAAACAATTTTTCCATTTTAGTTTAGCAAACCAAAAATCAACTAAGCACCTTTAGTCTTTGCTAAACCGATTGTACAAAAACAATCGCTTAATTCGATAAGACCAAAATAAAGATAACTCTATTTTTCTCATCAAATTCTCTAATTATCCATAAACTTAGACCTTTCAATTTTAAACAAGACAAGTACTAGGTTAGTTAACTAGCATTTCTTGTTAAGGCATTCAGATTAGATGAATAATCGAAACCTCACTTTGATAAGTCTAACTAAGATTAGAATTAACTTAGTTTATCTTATCCTAATCGAATTGACTAAATAACTCATCCCGTGAAACCTTTTTATTTCAGTCTTAAGCCATAAATAATTCATACAAACCAAATAAATCAACTCTGGTATAATTATTCACCTCAATCGAAGCAATTGAAACAACATAGACATTAAAAGCATCGCAATTGCACCAAATTTTGTGGTTTTTCCAACAATTGATACCACTTAATAAAGCAAGATAACAAAGTTTTTCTTAACCGGAACCAATTGAATCACACACATCCATAATGGAATAAACATCAATTGTACCAAATTTTGTTAAGAAAACAATAAATATATATGAAATAAACTCAGCATTTCATAAACAGAAAACAATTAACTAACAAGATTGTTACCCTTCAAATTTCGTATCCACTTATCCAATATGATTGCATCTTTCACCAGGAGAATCGATATCGAATATCATCATGTTGTCATCCTTATGCAAAACAAAAGAATAACAACAACCAACCTTACTAAAGAAAAATGTTGAAAATCGCTTTTAACAATTGCAAGCAAAAGTTGCAAACCAATAAACACATATGCTTTTATGCTAAACCAAAACCGATTCAACATATTGTGACTTTTTCACATATTGTTTCTACTAGAACCCTCATGATCCTTTGATAAAGCCTACCAACATGGGCTAGAACTTAATCATGCTAAATCAAAAGTCACCCAAACCACAAGGGTTCATAACATATGAGATCAAATATTAAGGTAGTAAAACCAAATCAAACATCCCATAAACATACATAGCAATAAGATAAAAGCATTCAAGCACATGCTATGTAAACCGAAAACTATCAGCAAGAAAAATTATAAATCAAATAATTATTCATAATAGACCAATACAATCAATCAATGAAAAAGAAATAAAAAATTGATGTCTATTTTTCTCTTGCAACTTTGTCCTTCATATCGAGTCGAATGAAGGAGGATTACTACTCTTCAAATTTTTGAATTTCTTCAAGTATAAAACCTTGTTGCTTGACCAGAATTCCTCAGAGATGAGAAATTTTCGTGAAGGATTCTCGTAAGAACATGTAATTGCCTCTTGATTGAACATGTGTGTCAATGCCTCAATACACCGATATTTCTTCGGTATTCTTCTCTTTCCTTCTTGCTAATCCAATCTCCCTTTATGATTTTACTCTTAATATCAAGAGACAATCCAGACTTAGTTTTAAGATGATCTTTCTGATCTAGCATCTTCTCCAGAAAGCCATTTGATCTGCACTCCATAATTCTGATACAACTTAAACGATCAAATTAGAGTAAAGATCTTTTTATAATTTTCATACTACTCTAAAAATATAATATTCCTAAAATACGAATATATCAAAATATCTTCAAATACTAGATATTATTTTCATAATCTACACAAAAGTGCCTTGATTTTTCTTTTTTCCTCACTCAAAGATTTGGCACACGAGGAGAGGAAAGAATTCTAATACCGATCAAGTGGCATTAGTATGAGATTTTCTCATTATGGAATTTTGAACAACCACAAGTGTTCTCGATCTAGTATAGTATGAAAAGATATCCTTTTGTTACTCAACTACCGAAGTATCTGGGATCGACTGGAATTGCATGCAACTCTTAACAATTCTCAAGACAATTTTTGCATCTTGCCTTATTTTTTCCCCTTACCATTAGGTGATTGAATAACATTGGGAAGAAATGTCCATTCTTAAAACGGGTAAATCACTAATGGAGGAGGAAGAAATAAGATTGACAACTAATGCAATATTAGATGCTCTCTTCTTCTAATCGTATTTAATCGCAGGTCTCATCTGTAGTTACAAACAATGCCTTGCTTCCAAGCATATTTTAAGATCGGGACGCCTTTAAATATGACCAAACCTTTTACACTTGAAGACTCAAGTACCAATATTCATCATCTTTTCATGATCCTTTGATGAACTCGATCATGGGCGAAAGATCGATAAGTATCCTTAACGAATCTCTTATTTCTTTTCTTTAAGAGATCTCAAACTGTCTAGTAATAATGATAATGATTGTTCAATTTCATCATCAGAATTTTCTAACTTCATCTCAATCATCCATTTGTCTATTCCTCTCCATTGAGCTTTTAGAATTCTTTTGGCAGCCTTTTAAAGCTTTCCTTTACCTTGAATAGATCATGATTCATGATCAAAGATCTTTAACTTTCCAACGAGCGTGTTTCTTTGAGAGAGTTGAAAGATCGCTTGCTTCTATGATTGCATGCTACTAGAATCGTATCTAGATGGCAACGATCCGAGAATCTTGCATACTATATCCTTTTTCGCATAGTCTTTCCTAACGAGAAAGAATCATTAATTATCTCAGAGAGTTTAATATGAAACTCTTGGAAAAGTGTCACAGTCATCTATTCAAGGTTTTTCCAATCTAAGTGAGAGTTTGAAGTCTAACTTCTTTCTTCAAATTTCCTTCACGATCCGAAGATTATCCCCAAGCTTCTTCAAGTTTGACATGTTGGATACATGATGTTGTAGATCACGCTTATAACATGCATTATAGCATTCAAACCATTTCAATTTTGCTTGCAAGAGCCTTTTTCTTCGCTTGAAAACTCTACTACGCTTAAACTCACTTTTGAATTTTCTATCTTTGGACGAATATAACCATAGACAACTAATAGCCAAGTATTAAAGTCTCGTGATTGAAAAAAATATCTCATACAGATTTCCACCATAGATAGTTTGTTCCACAAATCACTGCAAGTTGTTAATTGAAGTCGATTCATGAGAACTCGAGTTCATTCTTATAGGTTGATCGCACCAAACACAGATTGTTAGATATTTCGTGCTGCCTCGCTCTCCGATACCACAATTCAAAAGGAGAGGGTACCCAAATATACCTCAAGCTAAACTTTTCCTACCTATAAGTCATTTCTCCGAAAGTGATTGTCTATGGAATGAGTCGAGACAATACAATTAATTCCACCACACTTCGTGTGATCGTCTCATGGATACGAGATCGAGACAATACAACAACGAAGTATGTTACTTGATAAAAGGTTCGACTTAACCAAACACAATAGATTCACTTATCAATTAAATATGAATTAACGCTTGTATAATTTTACTTTAATTATAATAAAACAATTATAATGCGGAAATATAAAGTAAAATGACACAACAAGATTTTGTTAACGAGAAACCGCAAACGCAGAAACCCCGACCTTGTCCACTGAATACTCCCGACTAAGCCGCTACACAAAATTACACCTAACTTCGCTTAATTGAGACTAAGAAACTAAACCTATAGTTCACCTAATCTGGCCTCGTATTCCCACGCCCGACCTAAGTCACGTACTTGGAAATCCTTTGGCTCCGTATTCCAGTCAAAGAAAGGAACAAAAAATCCGCTTGAAATAACTCTCTCTCAAACCAAGTGATATGAGTTTGACAAAGGCTCCTTCTCCGTTTATCTTAACATAAACTCCTTCGTCTGTCCTGGGGAGATCTATCGTATGTTCACTCTACCGGCACTGCTTAAGATTAAGCCAACAACACTCTTAATCCAAAGAATTGCGTTGATGATTTACTCAATTAATCAATCCAATCTATCACAAGGATAAACTCGATTATTAATTGGATCTTCTTTTACCAAATAATGTATTGTGCATACCAAAGATTATGAACCCATAAATCAAATCTTCAATATCTCTCTTTGTCTTCAAATCTTCTTATCTTCAATAAACACCTGCACATAATCACTTGAATCTCTTTTAGATCAATCACTACGTAACTGTAAGTCTCAATAAATGGATTATCACAAGATCGCCTTGAACTAACAATAGTCTAAAGATCCCCCGTCAAAGTCCTAACTAGTTTGAGGAATCTTATCGAAGAGAAGATTCTCAAGCATAAACAAACTAGGTGCAATCAGTTCAAC
>JAJJWW010003550.1:0-28296 GCA_023531295.1 Papaver armeniacum | reverse complement strand
GATTATTCAAAACGCTTTATATACACTACCTTAAAAGACACCGATGAAGAAATTAAACTCAGACATTGACTTAAAAGATCACCGGATCTCCGGTCAACATTAAGAATGACTCCATTAATAAAGCTGCACCAGTGAAGACAATCACCTATTTAGCGACATTGGAAAGATTCATCTCTTACGCCCAAGAGATGGCCAAAATTGAAAGAAATGACTCCTAACGCTTGAAATCAATCCAAAATCGACTGAACACTATTTATATTTCTGCAATGTCACACCAAATAACACCCAAACCATGTGAAAACTTTTGAAAGAACCATCCACAAACATAAAATGCTCCACCTGCTCTCTAATCTTAACATTACAAGAAGACACGAGACTTATGCATCTGCGAAAAACATAAGTGTTAATCATTCTCTTCGTATCTAAAATGGTCTTGTTCATGTCAATAGAAGCATCACTAAAGACACATTACACTTAACTTCCAAATGCCAAAGCACTATGGCACCAACACTAGGCCAAGAAACAATAAAAGGAGAATCACCCATGTGAGAGTCATGCCAAGCGAGAAAATAGTCATCAATCCAATCAGATCAAGAAATCATATGAGCCAGCGAAACTCCGGTCCATATTTGTTTTGCAATGGAGCAATTGATGAACAGATGCATAATGATTTCCTCATGATTATGACACAACGGACAACTAACATCGTTTGAATGAATTATACTCATGAAGTAAAGAATTAACAGAAGGCAACATATAAGCGAAAATTTTCCATAAAAAGAACTTAATTTTAGGCAAACAGTCCACACCCCAAACTTTCCTCCATGACATCATCAGGAAGACATATCATTTTTATAAACACGATAAGCTGATTTAATAGTAAATTTGCCATTCATAGTATGCATCCACATTAAATCATCTTTACTGGTATAAACTTAATCTAATTGTCTTAATCCTAGTGACTACATCGGGAGAGAACAGATCCGGTAAAAGAAACATTCCAACAACCCATTCGGAGCATTAAAAAGTTCATTAACATATATATAATTAATATTAGAAGGATGACTTGAAACGGGAGGGACCGGGAAAATCCTAATCCAATTATCACCTTGCAAATCCTAGTAGAAGCCCCATTGTTAATATTAACCACCGAGTTAGCTTTTAAAAATTTTAACCCTTTCACTATACCTTTTTCCAAATCCAGGAAGAAGTATTTGCCTCCTTATCGATTTCAAGCAAATTTTGGTTAGGAAAGTACTTATCTTTCAAAAAAATGGAGAGTAAGCTATTGGGGTTTTTATAATACTTAAATCCAGGGTTTCTGAGATGAAAACTCTATTGGTAACAAAAGTGTTTTTAATACCCAAACCACCATTAAGTTTAGACTTACCTAAATCATCCCAAGATCTAAAATAAGCAGCCCTCTTTGGATTCTTTTTGAGACCACCGACCTCCTGAATAGAATCTAACTGCAAGTAATTGTTTTGGCGGGGAAAAGTGGCCAAATGATAGATGGCTAGATTAGATAAAACATGCTTAGTTACCCTTTATTACCCGGAACATTAAGATTTTTTTTTTTGAAGAACCCAATCTAGCATACAAATTATCAATAAGAAACTTAAAGGAATTAGTTTTATTCTTCCCAATAAAGAGGGGGGGGTCCCCAAGTATTTTTCAGTGCTACTAAGGTATTTCATCTTAAGAGTCCAAGCTAAGATTTTTATATGTTTATGATGCATTTCACACCAGTAAAAAAACTAGATTTTTCGAAGTTGATAGCCTGACCAGAGGCTTTCGCAAAGATATTAATGATATTGAGGAGATTCCTAGCATGAGAGACAGAAGCTTTAGTAAACAGCATACAATCATCGCGAAAAGATGAGATATAGAAGGACTATCTTTCTTAAACTTAAAACCTTGTATCAACTTATCCTCCTCAAGCATTCGAGACAAAACATCCATACAGAGAATAAAAATATACGGTGACAAACAATCCCTTGCCTAATACCACGAGTGGGATAAAAAGTATCACTGGGGAACCATTTACCAAGACAGAATATGACACAGTGCTAATGCACTGAAAAATCATTTGACACCACTCATGAGAGAAACCTAATTTCTTAAAGACAACAATAATAAAAGGCCATTCTAGCCTATCAAACGCTTTAGAGAGATCAAGTTTTATTGCAAGGTGACCACTAGTCGAGTTTTTCTTTTTAGTTTTAAAAAGAATGCAAGATTTCATGTGTTATGACCACATTATCATGAATCAATTGATTAGCTACAAAAAGCAGACCCAAAGGCCGAGACCCGGAAGAGTCCATTAACAACGACGATTAGTCAAAATTTTCGAGATGATTTTATAGGCGTGTTCGATAAACTTATGGGTCTAAAGTCATGAGGAGAAGAAGCATTCTTGATCTTGGGAATTAAAGAGATAAAAGAAAAATTAATTTGTTTCAAAAGGAATCTATTAGTAAATAAAGCCTGGACATGAGAAACAACTTCAGAATGAACAATCTCCCAATTATTCTGAAAAAAACCCGGCCTGAAACCCATCAGGCCCCGGAGAGCTCCAAGAAGCTAAATTATTTCTGTGTCCCCAATTTCTTACGAAGGAATGGCGGTCAAGGAAGTATTATCTTCATGAAGTAATTTTAGGTTCAACAAACCCTAAGGACTTCCTCAATATCACAATTACGAGGTTTAGTAGAAGTGTAGATTTTCTTAAAATGCTTTAAAAATAATTGAAAGACTTGTTCTCTGCTTTCTAACCAATTACCTTGATCATCCCTAACCGTATGAATGGTATTGTACATGTTTCTAAGTTTAACTGAGTTATGGAAATAGCTTGTGTTCCTATCATACTGAGTAAAATAATCTATTCTAGATTTCTGCTGATAAAAACTATGTTCAATTTCATACCAATAGTCCAACTGTTTAGAATAATTCAAAATATACTCTCCAAATCGAGGCGAATAAGGCAACATCTGAAGTTTTTCTAATTCAGAATTAAGTCTTCCAATAGTAGATTTGATATGACCAAAGGAGTTAACATTCCATTTACTCAATTCAAGATTCACATTCTTAAGTTTATTGACCACAACAAAAGTAGGAGAACCATTAAACCGCTTATTCCAAGAAAAAAAAATAAGATGTCCTTGAATTGGGTTCATTCCAACACTTGAAAAACTTAAAGGGAATATAAGCTTTTTCTCTCAAAATGAAAACATTTAACTTGATGGGATGGTGATCAATATATTCTTCCTAGATTAGTGGCTCTAGTTTGAGGAAGGACACTGACCCATTTATCATTCATAAAAGCCCTATCTAACTTTTCAAAAATTAAATCTCTCGGATTCTTAAACCTTCTAATTGCACCAAGTAAAGGGATTACCAAAGGAAAAGACTTCATTCATGTTCATACTTAACAAACTATCTCTAACAAATTTGGGAGCAATGGAGCTGTTAGGATTACCTCCTTGTTTTTCCGAAGAATGCAAAATAAAATTAAAGTCACCTAGTAATAGCCAAGGATTGCAGTTGTTATCATTCATATCATTAAGAAAATTCCACTGATTTCTGATGCTCGATAAATTTAGAGAACCATAGATGAAAGTAACCACACAATTCTTGATAGCAGAGACATCACACAAAATATGAATCATGTTCAAAGAAAAACCTAAAACTTCAATATTCAAATTTTCAAAGTACCCAAAAGCTAACCCCATACTTACCAAGCGCAGGAATAATAACCCAAGAATCAAAGGGAAGATGATGCGTGTATTTTTTAACAGTGTCAGCATCAACCATAGTTTCAAGCAAACATATAATATCAAACTTAAACTTTCTAAAGAGGGATAATAAATGCCTCCATTTCTTGTCAGAACAACACCCATTGATGTTCCAACTTAAAAAATTCATGATTAAAAGTAGACGAATAAACACCAAGAAATATCCAAACAGAATGGTAATAAAAGAGATAGAGCAAAAAACAAGTAAAAATTGTAATAAACAGTAAGGCACTTAGCTAAAATGTAAAACTTCGAGAAATAAAGAGACTTACATGGTCATGAGCAGGAGAGGCAACTGCTGCTTTATGGGGTCTTCATCCAACATCGCAAGGTCTATCTCCCTCTCAAATTCGTCATCGAGACCTGCGGATTCGGTGGAGAGCTGATTGAGGCATAGGCTCAGGATGACTGACTTCATTAGAACTCACATTAGTCCCAAAAAGATCATTCTCACTCAAGTTATCATTACCGAGGCATAAAAGTACCAAAGAAAGGTGAGGCAAAACTTAATTCTCAAGAGGCGGCGAAAGTAAAGCCCGAAGAACTACCCGATGGCGACACGATAGTATAAGAGAAGGATGAAGATGAAGAGGACCAAAACATATTTCCATGAGTAGCACCAGTTGAGGAGGATCCTCCAACAGACCCCAATTTAAAGGAAACATCAGACGGGGGAATAAAAGGAGGCACGAGAAGACAGAAGCTGGGAGACCAATGAGGTGTAGGCATGAAAGTAAAAGGATTCGTTTCAAACTCCCGTCCTAGGCCTCTTGCCTTTTCTATCAAAAGAGGCGAACATAGAAAATGCAGGCAAGGAGAGGGCGAGGAGAAGTAGGCACATTGCTTTGTAGTCGGTTCTCGAATGGTTAAAGGAGCGGCCGAAGGCCTTGTAGAAGCAAGAGAGAGAGACGAGAAAGCTGAGCTTCTACTACCTAATGCCCTCGAAGGTTGAAGACTTACTGAAAAAGCAGTAGGCTTTGAGTCAGAACTAGAAGCACTACCTGCGTCGGGGAGAATGAGAAGCTCGGACATTTGTTGTGTCCAAACCACGGCACGATTCCAACTTGGGTTTTGTAACAAGAATATGAGAGCTCTAACGATAGTCTGGCATATGACTCTAACAAAATTTGAGCTTGAATCTCACGACATCTAACTTCATCATGAACTAGAACCAAAACAGCTTACAAGCACGGAAAGGAAGACGGGATAAAGCGGACATATAAAAGGTTTTACTAGAGTAGCTAATAACAACCTTCCTAGTCAAAGGAGAGTTGAGAGGAACCATCGACTTAACTTCAAACTCCATTCATGGCCGGATTGACATTGGACGAAATCACCAATCTGGTTCATGACTTCTCTCTCTGCCTTCCTTTGTTTACCGGATCGAAGGAATAGTAACTTGCACGGGCATAAGTGTTTTCCCATGCAGGATCAAAGATATCCTCCGAAACACTCGGGAGGCTGCTCCTTAATCGCAAAAGCCGACCAAAGACTAAAGAGGGCGAGCCGATGAAAGCAATATCCCTATCTGACTATTCTTGAACATAAGCGCAAAAGATTAGGATAAGGCATTCCTTTGCATAAAGGGTTTAGCAAGTTTAAAATCAAAGAGTTAATAGGCCGGATCATATTAAAGGTTATGCTTCTTTGATGTCTTGTAGTAGCTTCTAGTATCACAAAGCGGAAAAAAAAGATGAGGAAATTCTTCAACATCTTCATCTAAATCTAAAACTTTAACTTGTTCAGCAGCAAAAGCCATTTCAGTAAGGAAAAGAGATCACTATAAAGAGATAACTGTGATTAAAAACAGAAAGACTAAGGATGCATATTTAGAACCTTGAGAGACCAAGGTATAATAGATAGGTGTTTAAAGGCATTGCAATTAGGCTCTGCATTAAGACTCTGTCTAGGGAATGGAAAATGAAGAGACCTGTCATAATGTTAAAACATCACGCTGTTGATGGGTGAAAATTACTCCTGCCGAATTTGGTAATTTGGGGTGTGATGAGGAATGAATTTAAACCTACAACAAATGCCTTTGCATGTGAGTGCTTGTAGATTCGAGAGATCAATCATGCAAGTCCGGCCTAAACCAAGAAATGGCCGTTCAGGACTTGTTTGATCGCGAAAGTGAAGGAGATGGGGTTGATCTTGGGGAGGGCAGAAAGAGGTGTTTGAGATTGTGAAGGTGTTGGCTTGCTTTATGACTTGTGACAGAAAAGTGAGCAGGCTCGGTTAATGTAAAGGAGGCTCGAATGTCGATTTTCTCATCTTGTTTTCCTTCGTCATTGTTGTTTTGAAAATAGGGGCGGAGAACCTATTTATACAAGTCTACTGAGCCTCATTCACGTTTCAGAAGTGGAGTAGTGGAATGATGAGTAGGAGGTTGTGTAGCCGAGTAGCATCGTGCGGTCACCCACTTCTCCAGGTTCATCTCTAACCGTCCATGACTCCCTTAACACATTCTTGTGATGGTTGCACGGGTTGCGCTATAAAACCGCCACCAATACCCCATTAAGTATCCCAGCTTTGTGACATGATTGATGTCTGCGAATGTGGATCGTGGGTCCCCGAAAGATAGCATGTAATCTCAATTGAATAAACTGCGTTATTGAAAGTCGATACTTGTGCGATGTCGTGTGTATTTTATGCAGTGCGCATTTCGGCGTGGTGAAGTGACGTGTGATGATCTGTTCACTAACTAAATAACTCGACCCAGGGGTTGTATAACCAAGTCAGTGAGGTCGGACGGATGAGATGATGTTTGAGACACTCATCTGCATACCGGGTGATGAAATTAGGGTTTTTAAAGAGGTGCGCTGGCATCACTCTTCACCTGGTCCCAAACCAAGCATGGGGAAGGATTTTGAGTGGGCCACCATGCATGCGTGTTGACGGCATGATGGTGTACGCGTCCATGTCTCACCGTCTCATGAAGATGCAATCTAGGCCACTCAATTTGACCGTCAAAGGGGGGAGTGGTTGAGATCGGTTTATGCGCAGAAATCCCTTGCGCAAAGGAGTTGGAAACCGCGTGATATCCCTAGTTTGGGCACGCGTTTGGGCGACCAATATTGGTCGGTCTCGGTCGATCATACTACCTGCAGTAGGTGGTAGGTTGGTGTTCACACCTATACCGACATCCCATGAAGACGTGATCTAAGCCACTCAAATCATCCTATGAAGTTGAGCGGTCGAGATCGATTTAGGATTTGGGAGATGTAACCGCTGAGTTTGGGCGTGCGTTTTGGGTTGGCGGAATGATGTGCCTTGGCCGATCAGTAAGAGGGAGGTAGATGGGCCCACGGTGGTCATGCTGGTATAACCGGACCTGCTAATCTGTCCTGGTGACCCTCCATTCGTGTGGAGAAGATGGACGCGCGTGACTTGAAACCTAATTTTGGCTTTCAAAGCCGCGGCCATGTCTTTTGGCGGACCCGGTTTTGTTGTAACCAGCCACGGTTGGCTTTGACCGATTAGCCAAGTGTGTAGGCGGTCACATGGTGATTGTGTCGACATGCTCCGGGCCTTTTGAGTCTACATCTACACCCTCCATCTATGCTCGCGAAGACGGGGATCAGTTGAGACCGTTTTAAGACATATGTAATATGCCGCAAACCCTAATTTAAGTTTTCCGTCCATAATGCTTGGTATGGACGGTTTCTTGGCAAGCTAAGGCCAATGGTCGACCATGCGGGCCTCGGCTGTGTATTCCATACCTGCTTGGGGGTGATGGAATTGATCTCAGCCATCCAATCATGCTTGTGGAGTTGGATGACTGCGATCGGTCGTATTTAGCGAAGCCCTACGGACGTGTGTATTCCATACCCGCTGGGTGATGGAATTGATCTCGTAGTCATCAATCATGCTTGTGGAGTTGGATGACTGCCAGTGGTCATATCCCTGAGACTGATACAGTCAAGTCCGGATGCTCAATCGGGCTAAAGTATAACACACCGAGAGGGGCTCAATGGGGCTAGTATAACACACCGAGAGGTCTCGGGCTAGTATAACACACTGAGAATCAGCCTCAGATTTCGTACATGGATTCATTATAGTGCTTGGAGGTTCACGCGTGTTACTCTGAAGAGTAACACTCGATCGTCATGCCACACCGATAATGAGTACAGAAATACAAGGTCGAATAAGGAAATTCCACAGGAAGGGATTGTTTGCTACATGCTCTAACCCGGAGGAATTTTCATGTATTCGCGAAAATGGGATTGTTGCTACATGCTCATTCTTGGTGAGATTAAGTGAGAGTATCCGTCACTTATAAATGGCTTTATCTTTTACAAGATGTCAGCGCATGATTTTTAAGTTAAGCTTACAAATTTAACCTTAAGCGAAAAATCCTGCATCAACATTAAGTCCCTGCCTGGCACATAATGGTTACATTATTGTGTGGCAGGCATGAGATGGTGACGGACATATAGGAGGGCAGACGGGATAAAAGGAGTTTGCCGGAAGAGTGTTAATGTTGCTAATTTCCCACGCCGTCGCTTTGTATGGAATCCTGGTGGGCCGGTTTCTTTCTTTGGGTATTCGAATCAAAAGAGGAAACCAAATAAGGGAGGAATCCTTCTAACCGTTGGGATTCTTCTGCAATTTTGTCTATAAAAGAGACAAGACCCTTCTCCTTTCCTCACGAATTTTCTTTGTTGCTTGCTGCTCTCCCAACTTGTCTGCCGCTTCTTGCTGGAGCCGTCGCTGAAAACCACCGCCCGTTGTCGATTGCTCCCTCCGGCCGCTCAAGGTAGGTTTCGCTCCCCATTTTTTTTTTTTTTTTTAACGGTCAAACCCTAGTTTCGTTAGGTAAATACCTCTTGAAGACATATGCATGCTTAGCTTTCTCCACCATTTGGCTTGAATCCCGTAGACATGATTCCCCGAATAAAGAAAATCGTATGATGCATACGGATGAATGAATCTTCGGGCCGCCATTATGCTTACGGGCGTGGGTCTTGCTCCGCATGCTTGGCTGAAATTTGCATTGAACTTGAAATTTAAAATTTTTGATGAAACTTGCGGTCTTGAAATCAATGCCGATCGACTTGAAAGTTATACTGAGAACTTAAAATCGATACTGATAGAAACTTGTATGATGTTTGGACTGCCATTGTGTGAGTCGTGTCTTGCGCGTGTGACTACACCTCTCATAGGCTTTCATACAAGTTCCTAACATCTTTTATCTCATTGCGGTGAAAGAAGAGAACTCCTATCAACATGTCTTGAAGATAATCGGTGCTAAATCGAGGAAGTGTTGATGACTTCCAAGGATATGCTTAGAACATTGATGATGAATTATTCACCTTGCCTTTTCCGGAACATTAGGAGACATCCTTCCCATAAGATAGTCTTGCTTTCCTGTTGAAAATATGAAGCGATCCATTCTCTCTTCTTGACACTTGTGATGAGATTTTGTCTCGGAGAAACCAATATGCGCCTTCTCCTATTGACTTCCAAACTTGCCATACTCCACTGGTTCTTGAAGGATGGATGAGGTGTATGTTGAGTAATAAAGGGCATTAAGGAAAATTTGACCAAAGCGCAAATTCTCGGTGCGGTCATGGCATCTGCTACCCTTGAATTAGAAAAGACATCGTGGTTTGATTACCTTTCATTTCTCGGTGGCGTATTTAACCCACACAGCTGCCATATCTAGGTGGGGAGAAATTACTATTACTCTCGAGAGCGTAAATTTGCATTAATGAACCCTCACTTTGGATTCGGGAAGTCTTTCTTACAGGCTTTTGCGATGCGAACAAAGCAATTATGACGCCATCATGGTGGAGGAATTCGACCCAGTGCAGGCAGGAGGAGAAGAAAGATGTGAAGATGCTTTTACACCGTGGGTGTTTAGGTGGTCTCTACAGAGACCGGAATGGGATGAGGCTCGGTGTGATTGCGTTCCTGTCTTTATGGCTATCCGGAGATGTATTTGATGACGGTTACGAAAGAAGAAGACTATTAGAATAACCTTGTCAAGATTGCATAAGATCATGGCGAAGGTGAAGTTCTTCCCCTCTTGCTCATTGTTCCTCGGATCACTTTATTCTCATTTGGACGCTTTAGCAAAGGATATGCATGTTTCTAACCTGCACAAGAAGGTGGAGTCGCACATTCACTTAGCTTTTCTTGAGCGTTCTTATGGAACACTTCAAAATTACGCTCCCATTCCCCCGAAATTCGCTCAATGACTTGTACGGTGGCTCTAGAATACTTCGATGGAATAAGCGTCCCAAAGCCGGCGTGAGACTTGTGGAGCGTATTTGACAATGTTATGTCTTAGTAGATTTTCGGCTCCGTGAGGCGGTCCACCCATTCCATTGTTCAGCGAGAGACTTTTGCTACCACTGATTCGGTTGATGTTGTTAGGTACGATGCTCCGAAAACTATGAAGTCTGGAGAATTTATTTACCTGCGTTGCATTCGGATATGTCGGAAGTCTCATTCAACGGAGAGTTTTTAATGACTCATACAATATTGATACGCTGCTTAAATGGGATTCGATCGGGGTGTTTCCATTTATTCGTTCACCCAAAGGTTCCGGAGAATCTCTCACAAGTGTTCTTAATCGTTAATGTGTTCTTAGGACCGTGAGCCTTCCCCATCGGCTATTGGGAGAAACCCGGTGGTAATCCGATAAGTATAAGGAATTTTGGAGTAGACAAGCGTGGTTTTCGAGAAATTTTCGGGAGAGTGTTGTGACGAGATCCTCGTAGTGAACCATCTTGACGTCTTGACGAAGCATTTCGGTTGAAGCTACTTCCATCCAAAAGGACTAGAGGCGAGAGTTGCGGTCCCAAGTAGGAGTGAGACTCAAGAGGCAAGCAGCGGTCCGGTAATCCTAATTCTTCAATATCGAGTATTTAAATTTCTTCAATCGGTTCTTTCATTTCTCCGAGTGTAAATTTTCTAACAATCTTTGCTTGAAATCAGAGAATTTAGAAAGATAATGCCTTCACAAGGTTGGTACGCATTCAAGACGGGAAGGCCGAGCTGATCGGTCACCATCTTTAAATGCAGGTGGTGGGACCTTCATCTTGAGAAGTGCAGCAGTGCATTGGACCTTCATCTTGAGAAGTCCTGGCGTAATCTGGCCCTTTTTTCAGACAATGACAGAGATGATGCAAGTTTTCATTGAACAAAGCGCTTCCCTTAGTGATCTCGTCGGCGGGGGTCGTGGCGAAATCAACACCCCAGTGAAATAGATGTCAAGGAATGCAAGAGGACGGTGGCCGCAGTTGAGATATTCGGCTCCCCTTGGACATCCATCCCGAACAGGCTCCGGACCGTATGGCTGTTATGGTGACTTCTCCTAAAGCTTCATGACACAAGACTCCGCGGTGCCGAATGCCGGTGATGCGGCACAGGGCTTTGTTCGATCCTCCTTTTCTTTGTCCCTTATCGAGTCACGTGTTGGTTGGTGGATTAGAGGCGTCTTAGGTTAGGTTTGAAAAGTTGTACACGACAATCTGGAAGAAACACGGCCATATTGCTACCACCGTGAAGCTCGGAGTCGTCCGCATTGGTCAACCGCGTCCAAGAAGCTTTTAGTTTCCATCCGGGGATGAGTGCTTTGCGGTGGAACGGTTTCCGAAGAGGTGGTTGAAGATTGGAGGTGCCATCTGGGCGTGTTTGCAGATGCCTTCAATGCTCCTCGTTCTTCAAAGGGTTCTCCGAGATTGAGGAGCTCCGAGGAAATTACATGGTGAAGTCCTTCCGCTGGATTGTGTTGCTCGTCGGAAGAAGAGGTTGAGAGGTTGTCTAAAGAACTGGAGCTGAAGCAGGCCGTGCTTCAAAGGATGAAAGTCTCTCTTGCCCAGAAAGATGAGTTGTTGCTGAAGGACTTTCCTTGATTTGTTTGTGCTATATACTGGCGTTTTCTCTTATATGCTTTTCTTCTTTTTTGAGTGGTAGTGAGGATTTTCTTTGACTTCCGGTTTTGGATTAATAGGTAATTGGATTGGCTTATTTTGAGATAGTTTTGTGAACAACCTTTTGAAAGAGATTATGTTAAATGAGATTTGCATCTTGGTCATGAAGGTTTGCACATATGAAATTGCAAATGTTATGTAAAAGGGAGGTACGAATGGAAACAAACATGGCGTTTGATCACTGAGCCTCTTTCTCCACGTCGGGATGCTAAGTCCCCAGTGAATTCTAAACTATCTTTCTTGTAAAGTTGTTGAGTAAAACTTACTTGCCTTTCAAGCCTCACTTATATCAAACCTGAGTAGTCTCTAAGAAAATCCTTTTGCAAGCTATCTCTCTCGAACCAAGCTTCTCTGAACAATGCGCTTCAAAGCGTTGCATTCACCGGTGGGAGTGATGAAGGAACCGGTGGTAATGACAGTACCTCTGGGTCCACTATTTCTTGATCGGTGGCGGACGCCATGTCGGGGTAGCTCCACCTCTCGGGTTTCGCACCCACGTCTCGCAGCTCGGAATCTTCTTCATTTGGAAGGGAAAATGTAAGTACCTTGAGTCTCGGCTTCTCCCGCGTTAGTGGGCGTTGTAACGTCTCTCCCGTGGCTTTGACGTGGAGCGGGAGATGAGATTGAAAGATTTGCGGGTGCCGTCACATCTGCGGATCGTTTGCCTGGCGGAGGGTGTGGAAGATGCCGCAATGTCACCGCTTGAGTGACCGAATTGAACGCTTCCATCCTCTCGTATTCCACATTTCCTGATTGATTTCTCCTTCCTCGGGCATCTCTTCACTTAGTTGAAAGGTTGATGCGGATTGAACAGATCTTCCGAGCTTCGACAAGGGTTTTGAGATATAAATCTCCCAAAGAAGGGATCCGGGCTCCATTTCCCTTATCCGGTAGACGTTGTGGTACTCGGATAAGTCTTTTCCTCTGTGGAGTTGCCTTGGAGTCTTCGTTGTCGGCTGGACCATGTTGTTCGTATCTCCCGAGTCCCCAGGACTACCACGCGTTTCTTCGCATCTCCACTAGTAGAGGTGTGACTCCCCGGCTAATGATTCAACATTTCTTGTGCCTCCCTGAGTAGATGCTGCACGACCCTTCTTGTAATTGTGCCGCTATATCATTCAAAAGGCGAAATGTCTCGCTCTCGCCTCCCGGTGATACCGGCTTGATTTGCCAAGACATCCTCCAAGATTCTAGCTATGCTTCCCATGATATCTAAACCGCTAGTTTCCTGGATACATTGCGAGATGGAAACCGAGAAATTGAGGATTCAATTTTATGCACCGATAGATCAATCTCCCACCGTGGTCGCCAATTGTTGATGGGTGAAAATTACTCTATAGAATTTGGTAATTTGGGGTGTGATGAGGAATGAATTTAAACCTCAACAAAATGCATCACATGCGGTGAGTGCTTGTAGATTCAGAGATCAATCTGCAAGTCCGGCCTAAACCAAGAAATGGCCGTTTCGGACTTGTTCGGTCTGAAAGTGAAGGAGATGGGGTTGATCTTAGGGAGGGAAGCGAAGAAGGTGTTGAGATTGTGAAGGTGTTGGCTTGCTTATGACTTGTGATTTAAAAGTGAGCAAAAAGCTTACGGTTAATGTAAGGAGGCTCGAATGTCGATTTTCGTCTTGTTTTTCCTTCTTTGTTGTTGTTTGAAAATAGGGCGGAGAACCTGTTTATACAAGTCATTGAGCCTCATTCACGTTTCTCGTGGGAAGTGGAGTGTAGTGGAATGATGGAGTAGTGGAGTTGTGTGTCGGAACGCACGACCGATCTTGCCCACTTCTCCAGTTCATCTCTAACCGTCCATGACTCCCTTAACACATTCTTGTGATAGCGCGTTACGCCGGCCTTTGCTAAACCGCCAGACCAATACCCCATAAGTATCCCCCAGTTTGTGACATGATTGATGTCTGGAATGTGGATCGTGGGTCCACGAAAGATAGCATGTAATCTTGAATTGAATAATCTGCGTTATTGAAAGTCGATACTTGTGCAAAGATAGTGTGTATTTTATGCAGTGCGCATTTCGGCGTGGTGAAGTGACGTGTGATGACTGTTCACTAACCAAATAACTCCCGACAGGGTTGTATAACCAAGCCGGTGAGGTCGGACGGATGAGATGATGTTTGAGACACTCATCTGCGACCGCTGATGAAATTAGGGTTTTAAAAGAGGTGCTAAGCATCACTCTTCACCTTGGTCGAAACCAAGCATGGGAAGGATTTTGGAGTGGACCGGCCATACATGCGTGTTGACGGCATGATGGTGTCGCGTCCATGTCTCACCGTCTCATGAAGATGCAATCTAGGCCACTCAATTTGACCGTCAAAGGGGAGTGGTTTGAGATCGGTTTGCGGCAGAAATCCTTGCCGCAAAGGAGTTGGAAACCATGATATCCCTAGTTTGGGCACAAGCGTTTGAGGCGACGAATATTGGTCGGTCTCGGTCGATCATACTACCGTGTAGGTGGTAGGTTGGTGTTCACACCTATACCTGATTATCCCATGAAGACGTGATCTAAGCCACTCAAATCATCCCGGTGAAGTTGAGCGGTCGAGATCGGTTGGGATTTGGGAGATGTAACCGCGTGAGTTTGGGCGTGCGTTTTGGGTTGGTCAGGAATGATGTGCCTTGGCCGACCGCAAGAGGAGGTAGATGGGTCCACAGTGGTCATGCCTGGTATAACCTGGACTCGCTTAATCTAACTGTGACCCTCCATTCGTGTACGGAGAAGATGGACGCGCGTGATGACTTGAAACCCTAATTTTTGGCTTTCAAAAGCGCCGGCCATGCTCTTTTTGGGGACGGTTTTGTTGTAACCAGCCACGGTTGGCTTTGACCGATTGGCCAAGTGTGTAGGCGGTCACATGGTGATTATGTCGACATGCTCCGGGCCTTTTGAGTCTACATCTACACCCTCCATCTATGCCTGCGAAGACGGATTTGTTGAGACCCGTTTTGCGACATATGTAATATGCCGCAAACCCTAATTTAGGTTTTCCGTCCATAATGCTTGGTATGGACGGTTTCTTGGCAAAGGCCAATGGTCGACCATGCGGCCTGGGCCGTGGTATTCCATACCTGCTTGGGGGTGATGGAATTGATCTCGTGGCCATCCAATCATGCTTGTGGAGTTGGATGACTGCGATCGTATCGTATTTGGCAAAGCTACGGCCGTGTGTGCTCCATACCCGCTTGGGGGTGATGGAATTGATGCGTGGTCATCAATCATGCTTGTGGAGTTGGATGATCACGGTGAATCATATCCGAGACCGGGATCTGATCAAGTCCTGATGCTCAATCGGGCTAGTATAACACACCGAGAGGGGCTCAATCGGGCTAGTATAACACACCGAGAGGTCTCGGGCTAGTATAACACACCAGAATCACCGTATTTCGTACATGGATTCATTATAGTGCTTGGAGGTTCGTGTTACTGCGTAAGAGTAACACTCGCCGTCATGCCACACCGATAATGAGCACGGGAAATACAAGGCTGATATGAAATTCATGTGAAGGGATTGTTGCTTTACATGCTCCAAAACATCACGCCCAACATGATTTAACTACGGATAACAGAAGTGAAGAGTCTGCAATGAATATTTACTGACACGAGAATCAAAGAATAACCGAATTGGGTAACCAATTTTGCCAAGTGTAAGTCTTCATCCGATACACCACCCTTTCACAAAGTGGGAATTAGTGTCCAAATTAAAAAATAACTAATCTCTTCTAATAAACAATTATCTTTAAGTAGAAGAATATTCATTTCACAACTTTTGATAAAGAGGAACAAAACTTTAGATAACTACAAGTAATTGCAGTGAGTAATAGCAGAGAGAATAATATCATAATTTCACAGATTTATCACTAAAGCCATCATTTAGAAAAGACTACTCCATCCAAAAGCAGATTTAACACACAACATCAAGTGAGAGAGAACAAGGAGCTTCAATGGCTTAAATAAAGGATACTTCAATTTCATTAATCTATAAGATACATATTCTAGTCCCAACAAAATAGCGCCTCATAACCCCAAAACTTAAGAGAAAAAAACTTCAATACTAGCCTTCTTTCACAAAAAGGATACTCAATTTACCAACACCAGAGACTTGTTCCAATCCCTACAAGAGTAAGATCTCAGTACCCCCAGAACCTTGAGAGTAACAACTATATAAATATTCAAATCCCTATCAATTAGGGTCTCAAAATCCAATACCAGTCACGAATAAAACCGAGTACATGACGGAAGAATCCTAAACAATGAACTTCAAATTTAAAACCCCAATAAAGACTAGTCCCATCACTGCCATACACTCTAAAGAAATCGAACCTTATGATTTTATTCAGAAAAAACCCTATGGCTGCCCCTCCATTAGCTCATGACCTACTGATAAGTACAAAGAGAAAGAACTCGTGAGAAGCAACTGATTTGTAGAGATTAGAAAAAAACAAGAGAGAATCAATCAATAATATGTTTGCATCAGGTGATAAAAGAGATAAAAATCAGGGAAACCAAAAAATTTCAAATTGAAAAAATTAGGTCAAAAGATAACGAGAAATAGAAAAACTAAATCATAAGTAATGAAAGAACAAAAGCTAAAAGGTCAAAAATTACCAGAAGTTCATAAAGTCAAAGCGTTAATCAATTGAGAGTTCTAGAAATCTTACAGAGATTGAAGAAGAAATCGATGTTGACTTTGTCAACGTCGCAAGAAAAATCGCCTATATTTCGCTCATTGTCTTGAGGAACTCGGGTCCAGTTAACTCATGTATCCATTAACACCCAGTTTGAGTTATTTTATTTATTTACTTTTTATGCAAAAACTACTTTCATTAAAGGAAAATCAACTAACAACATTATAATCTTTATTAACAAGATTTAAAATATCAGTAGGAAGATTATTCAAAAAAACAAAAACAAAGTTTGATTTTTCCATTCCAGCCTTTTTGGCAATATAGTCAGCCACACCATTAGAGGTCCTATTAGCATAATTACATACCCAGGGAGATAAGCCTGAGATATGATGCTTTATTTCTATAATAGTCCCCTGGTTTTCCCAATCTACAACAGTCACATCATTTATAGCTTTAACTATTGACATGCTATCAGATTCCAGAAGTAGATCATTTCACTTCTTATCTTTGGCCCATAAAATGGCTTCTTTGATGGCCAAACACTCCCCTCTCAGCCACTAGACATTAAAGTATTTTCCTTGGACTCCCCTCAGTGGCGGAGCCAGAATTTTTCCAAAGTGGGGGCAAATTCATATGGTAAAAGTCTGTATATACTAGCTGGTATGCGGCCGAAGGCCACCCAATTTTTTTTGGACATTTTATTAACTTTTTAGTATTAACTAAGTGAAAATAAAATCATAAAAAATTTGGATTTAAATTAGATATTGTAATTTAGATCGTTTTTTTGTTTTTACGTCATACTGATGCATTTGTATTAATTTTACATGAATTTTATAATTTTGACCCCATTAAAAATAAAATTTCAATCTTATCAAGCATATTTGCCCCACAAGACATGTAAATTACAAAAATTATAAGCCTATATTGATGGGATTTCAAAAACAAGTGGGGTCGGCGGACCCCATTTGTCCCTACATCCCTCCGTCCCCGACTCCCCTGCATGACCCTGTAGAACTACGTAAGAGTAGTCCAACACCAAAATTATCAGTGAATTCATAATAAGAAGCATCTATATTCCATTTTAATTGTTTCCCAGTTGGAGGAATCCAAGGGCGTTGAGGTTTCTGATTTCTTTTACTTTCATCTGCACTAGAGCATAATTTAATCATACTCCCTCCGTTTTTGGAAAAGAGATACTTTCACTTTTTCAATTTGGCCTATTTTTAGCCATTACCATATTGGCATTTGAGTCCCTGCAGATGATCCATGCTCCTTCCCATCTTGGGTGTCCCCTAGATGCTCCATTAGTATTTATCTTTATCCAGTCTGGTTCAGCGTACGGAAATTGTTATTGTTGTTCTGAGGTTTCTTGTAGTAATCATGGTTGGTTGTTCCCCAAGGAGTACTGGTGGGTTTAAATTTTTTGCCCATTCAAATTCTTGTTGTTGTTATAAGGCTCTCATTAAAATGGTTTCAGGTGTAGAATCGGCTTGTCTGGAAACTAGTTCGTTTCTAGTTGTCCACGGGGACCAAAGGAGATAACAACAAGATGTGATAGTAGACGTATTGGCTGGAGTTTGAAGTATTTGGGATATATTTGTTTGTGTTGTTATGGTAATTGGGTGGTTATTTAGGTTGGGTTGATTGGTTGTTATGAGATTGGACAGCCTACTCCAAGTGTATATTGTCGTTTGGAAGTGAATAAGCATGTGTTCCGTTGATTATGGGGCGCTTCTACATCTTGAGCATAGATTGGAATTGGAGAGGATGAAATGGTGTAATATAGAGAAGGTTGGAAGACCTTCGTTGATAGCTTTCCACAAGAAAAGCTGAATTTTCGGTGGACATGGTAATGTCCATAAGAATTTGGTGTGTGGAAGAGGGTTTTGGTGTGAGATGATATCGTGTTATATTAGACTATTATATCCTGAGGTAGTTGTATATTTACCAGATTTAGACATTGGCCAAATGATTTTGTCTGGGGTGTTGTCAATTGGGATATGGATGTTTATTATATGTTGGATTGTTGTCGGTGGAAGGGTGGATAATTGATCATGTTTCCAATTATGAGTGATAGGGTCGATGATACCTGCCACTGTTTGGATAGGGTATCATTGGGTATGGTCAAGGTTTTGAAAATGAGGTATCCAATTATCCTGGATAGTCGTTCCTAAACTGTTTCCTACGCGGTGAAAAATTAACTGTTTGAAGTAAGGTACAAAAGTTATCAGTTGCTTCCATTGAGGACTGGCGGTACTAGGTACTTGGATGGTACCTTGAAATATAGGTTGATGATTGAGATATTTCTCGTTATATAGTTTAGTACATATGGAATGAGGCTTGTCCTGAATGTTCCAGATTCTTTTCATGACCAAGGCTTTATTGTGGTGTCTACTTTTCCTAATGCCTAGTCCTCCTTGAGCAATTGGTTTGTTTAGGTTTATCCATCCTAATGGGTAGAGTTTCCTAACAGATGAATCCATACCCAAGAAGAAGTTCCTGACTATTATATAAATCCGTTTGTGGATGTTTGTGGGAAATAACTGTGTTTGCATAAGATGGTTGGAAGTGGGTGTGAGAGAGGTTTTAATCAGTACTAACATCTTTCCTGCAGGCGTAAGACATTTTGTCATCCAACCTTGAGCTTTGCGTGCCAACCTTTGAAGTAATGGTTCAAAGATATGGCGAGAAGTTATTCCATGTTTGAATTGTACTCCCAAATATATAGGTGGCGTTGATGTGGTTGGCATGTTGAAGAATCGTTGTAGGGATTCTATGTTATGTGGTTGTAGCTTCGGGTGGGGTATGAGATGTTTCCGTGCAGAGGTGTTGTAGGAATGAAAAATTTTGTGTAGCTGGTGGTTACTATCTTGAGTTGCTTTATAGTAGATAAGGAGATCATCAACATACATCAGATGTAAGATTGGTGGAGCTTTTTGAGAAATGCGGAGCCCTCCTACCATCTTTTTTTCTTCTAGGTTTCCCAGATTTGTTGATAAGATTTCTGCACAAATAATGAATATATATGACGGAATGGGATCTCCTTGTCTGATGCCTCTCGTTGGGGTGATGAAACCATGAGGTGTTCCATTGATGTTTACTGAGTAGGTGACTAAAGATATACATAACATGATTTAATCCACAAAAATAGTTGGAAATCCTAGTTTAGAAAAGGCTGTTTTGATGAATCCTTAATCCAGGCTATCATATGATTTCTCAATATCTAATTTCATTGCGATTTTTGGATCTTTGGTGATTGCAGATGTTCTAATGTGGTGAAATAGCTCTCCTGCAATTGCTATGTTATCATGTATTGATCTTAGTGGCACGAAGGCACTTTGATAAGGACTTATTATAAATGGTAGGAGTGGTCGTATACGGTTAACTAGGATTCTGGATATGACTTTGTATGTGACATTGCCGAGGCTAATAGGTCTGAAGTGTGATGGTTTTGTTGTGTGTCTATTTTTGGAATTAGGGTAATGTTTGTGTGATTCATGAGAGGGTGAATGTTTAAAGAATCAAAAAAACTTTGTACCATGGCTACCGGCTGAGTTTGAGTAGTTTCCCAAAAAAAAAAAAAAAATACTTGTATAGCCATCGGGGCCAGGAGCACTTTCAGAATTTATGGCAAATAGAGCTTGTTTGATTTCTGTTGTGGTTACTTCCGCTGAAAGCTTTTCACATTGTTTTGGAGTCAATCTTGGCGTGATTTCCGCAAATAGTTCCCCATCTATTATTGTTACGGGGACTGTGTATTGGTTAGAGAAGTGATCTAAGATGATCTGGATTACCTGAGTTTTATCGCTGACCCAGTTGTTTTGAGGATCTTGAAGTTGCTAAATATTATTTCGACTGCGGTGGATACTTGCTTTTGTGTGGAAGAACATTGTAATATTGTCTTCTGACGTGAGACATTGTATTCTGGATCTTTGTTTCCAATATGTTGCATGACATTGGAGCAGGCTTAAATGTTGATTTCGAAGTTCTTTCTCTTTTTTTAACCAGTACTCCAGGTCTCTCCCATTTCGAGTAGAGCACTGATTCTGATCCCATTGAATTTGATCCGTTGATTTTTTTAATTAAGTTTGGTAGGTGACCAAATGTCTCTTTATTCCAGTCCATAAGTATTTGCCAAGTTGTGATTAACTTAAGCTGGAGATTTTGAGTTGGCTCTGAATCCTGCTGCTGACTCCATGCTAATTCGACTATCTGTCTGAGTTGTGGGTGGTTTAGCCACATATGATAGAACTTGTAGTTTTTCTTTCCTTGCCAGTATATTATTTTGGTATGAAACAATATGGTCGTGTGATCAGATGCAATCCTAGGAAGATGAGTGACTGCTGCATGAGGATTGGTTGTACGCCAGTGTGGTGTTGCAATTGCTCTATCTAGTCTTTCCAAAATGTTTTCTTGACCTTGCTAACTGCTTGTCCAAGTGAAAGATCTCCATGGAATCCAAGGTCGATGAGACCCATTTGATCTATCATGGTGAGGAATGGTTGTGTTTGACTATATGCGACCTGTCTTCCGCCTTTTTTTTTTCTTCTTCCGATTGATTCATTACCTCATTAAAGTCACCAATTAGCATCCATGAGGTTGAATTTTTGATGTTGGGGAAGATGAATGGAAAATCTTGCTAAAAATCAGTTCTAGCGTTTGGATGTGGAGGGCCATAAATTCATGTGCAAAGCCATGGTGACCCTGGAGTAGGGGAGTGACGAGAACGTGGATGTAACTTTGGGATTGGAGCAGAACCCTAATGTTAATGTTATTTCTCCACATAAGGTATAAACCTCCCCATCTTCCAACTTTGGGAACTGTAGATAGGTTTTGGTATTGAATGGTTTGTGCAATTACCGACATATGTCGTTCATTTGCTAGAGTTTCAGAAAGAAAAAGGATATCAGGTTTGTGTAATGAGATTCGTCCTTTGAGATATTGAATTGTTGTTGGGTTATTTATTCCTTGACAGTTCCAGGCTAAAATATTCATTTTTCTATTCGTTTGTGATTCCAAAATATCTTGTTTCGCTTCCATATGATTAAGATTATTGTGAGGTGATTGATAATACTAGGATGTTTTTCGGGAATATAAGTCTGGTTTATCAATTGGTTCATGTGCACCTTGATTTATCAACAGACGCAACAAAACTCGTAGGTATTTCTGTGGGAGAAAAATTTATCTATTCCAATAGACTTTTATATGTGAGACAGATTTGTTTATCAAGTCTTCAACTTTGGGTCGTATCAACTCTTGATTGTGGGTGAGATCAGCTAAGGGAATCAAGTGCGTAGAATCCTGCTGGGGTACAAATACGTAAGGAGCGCAATTGTACCTTCATCAGTGTGAGATTCATTAGGGCCCAACTATATTCCAGTCTGAATTTCATTGGTAGTAGGCTAGTGTATGTAGCGGCTTAATATAATGTGGTGTTCAAAGCTGGTCTAGTGTTAGAGCATAGCTCGGTTGAACCCACCAAGCGTTGGTATGTCAAGATTGGTTGTCATATTTTAGTGAACCAAAACTCATTTTAAGAGTCGCTTGATTATGTACTAGGGTCAACTTCGTATAGGTTAGCTTGAAATTATAAGGATATGAGACATTACAAGTATTGCGAAGACTTGAAGAAGTGAAGAAGTAAGAATCTACAACGACAACATCATCCTTCCACTTGAGGTTAGTGATATTTGACTTGAACTGTTTCATTCCCTAACGTATCTTTCAAGTCGTGCATATTGAAAACGAAATCACAAGCATGAACACTTTAGATAGACATAGTATTAAGGAATACAATATGAAGTTTATTGCTTAACCATTAAACTTTGTAGATAAGACATCGACATAATCCTTTGAATGTTATTGTGATTATGTATGGGTATGAGGTGAGTATTTCATCCTAGGAAACAATGTTTTACATGTGTTTTAAGGAAGTAAGTTCATAAACTTGTTTATGAATCGAAAAGGAAATCGCCAGGCGTTATTGGGATTGTTATTCATTGCATATCTTGTGAACATCCCATATGTGTGATTTAGTATAACCGCTCATGACTTGTTTGTGTTCTTGGTAAAACTATTCACAAAGGCCTGACTTATGTATTGGTATGACTTTTATTAGTGAAACCGATCTTAAGTAATCACCTGAGATGGTATGATCGAGTTTGTGTTTTTTGTTTAACCGAATCTGGGTAAAGGGGAACCAATCCTATGAAGAGGTGCAACACATCACAAAGGGGAATCGATCCTTGTATGAGGTGCAACAAGGTTTATAGCAGAAATGGGAACGGATCCTATGAACATGTGCAACACGTTTTTAGGCAAAGGGGAACCGATCCTATGGACATGTGCAACACATATAATTTAGATACCATATATATGTGGGGAACCGATCCTAGTACCTAGTCAACCGAATTTTGGGAAGCTAGTGTGACTATGCACAATACTCACATGTAGGTAGAACCGAAACTTGTTTTGGTAGAACCGTGAAACCTATAATTTGTGATTGAGTGTTTATTAATCAATCACATAGTTCTTGAAAGTCATATGAACCAATTCTAAACTTGTTTGGAAGTGTGGCCAATCGGTTTCAAGGTTGTAAGTATGAAAGAGGACTTACAAAGAAAGGATGTCGGCATACTTTGAACACGTGCAATAATGTTTATATTTTATTGTTAAAAGTTATTCCTTAATAGATACAGAGAGAAAATCCCAGGATCGAAATAAATAAGTTAAGAATCTTTTATGTAAGGTTGTTAATTTTATTTTAGGAAAATGAGAATTAGTAATGTGCATTTACTAGTTGAGATTTTCCAGAGAGATTTTCGATCATTATTTTGGACAGAGCATTTCAAAGAATTATGGAAACCGAATTTGGAATGTATTGAATATCTTTGAGAATATTTTTGGTTTTGGAAATTCCTTGGTGTCCAAACTTCCTTGTCTATAAATACTTGAAGTTTGCATTTCCAGCAAACTAATCCTTCATGAAAGCAAACTTCCTCGGTTGTGTTGTTACTGGTGTAGCCGGCTATTCGGAGAGGAGAGTAACCTAATTAGGTGAAATCTCTTACGGCCCCTCAGTTTAAAGTCTTCTTTGGGATTGAGAAGCTCTACGAGTACCGTTGGTGGGAAACTAGATACTTGCGGTTTATCTTTTGTTTTCCATTGATTTGACTGACTAACGGTGGTTGATCTTTGATTGCACCTAGTTTGTTTATTCTTGAGAACCTTCTTTTCTGATATAAGGCTCACTCAAACTAGATCAAAGATTTAACGTTTCTACGGATCTAAGTTTTTCTAGATCCGTAAGATAGATTCATTGATTTGCCATTGTTAACAGACTCTGCTCTATGCGACAAATCAATAAAGAATCAAGTTTGTTTTTGCTGGTTGTTACTTTGAAGATTAAATCGAAGATTGAAGACTTTGAAGATTTGAAGAAGAAGTTGTTGTGAATCATTAAGAAGATATATTAGATCTAGTCCTAAAGAGAACGTCTATTCTGCTAGGATATTGGGTATCAAATATCTATTGAGAACTTCGGTTCTGTTAGATATTATCAAAACAAGGATACTGCTGAAGCTGAGTAAATAGGATTTTAGTTTACTTAGTATAGTCTACACGAAGTTGAAGGTTTACTTTTTGTAGCGTCTTAATTCATTATGAATATATTCAAATCTGGACTAGGTCCCGGGGGTTTTCTACAAGATTGTAATTTTCCTCGTTAACAAAATTCTGGTGTGTGTTTTACTTTATTTCCGCATTATAATTTTTTGTATATTATAATTAAAGTAATTTCACTTGTATGTTAACTAGGCACTTGATATTTATCTTATAAGGTTTCGATTATACCGTATTATTATCAAGTGAACACTTTTTTATAGTATTGTCTCGATTTCATATCCATAGACGATCACACAAAGTGTATTGAATTTCTCCACTTGTATGATATAATTATTCACGTGTTAGGCCATTTCGGACTAACCCTATTTCAAGTGGACACTGTGTTGAAATATTCCTTGAGTGATTGTTGCTCCAAGAGGTTTATACACAGTGGGTCTTGTATAGGTTGTGATCAAAATAAAAGATTGTGATGTATTTGGGTACCCTCGTCTTTTCAATTGGTATCAGAGCAGGCAAACACGAAAAGATCTAACAATATGTGTTTGGCGTGATCCAACCTATAAGTTTGGAATCAAATGGTTGATTCGGTTAACGTACCTCCAGGATTTGATGGCTCAAACTATCTATAGTGAAAAATGTCTATGCAGTCTTTTCTTCAATCTCATGACTTTAACACTTGGGTTTTAGTTATTGATGGGTATGAACACCCAAAAGTACTGGTCAGCAACTCAACCACTGATTTTAGACTAAAGGAATTGAATGAATTCAATAATGAAGAAAAATTGCTTTCGAAGCAAAATTCCTATGGATTGAACGCCATTATCCATGTTGTAACTCGAGACCTCCATCATCATGTAACCAGGTGTAAAACATCAAATGAGGCCTAGGATATTATTAATATCGTATTTGAAGGGAATGCCTCTGAAAAAGAAGCTAGGCTTCAAACCCTATCATCTGAATGGGAAAATCTTCGTATGGATGAAGACGATACCTTTGATGAGTTTGATAAAAAACTTTCTGAAATAGTGAATGCCTTTTACGCTTTAGGAAAAACTATTTTAGATAAATATATTGTGTGTAAAACTCTAAGGTCTTTACCAACAAGATACGAATCTAAAAAACATGCCATCATGAAAGAAAATGATCTTTCCACACTATCTAGAAGCTCGCTAGTTGGTTAACTAAAGATCTTTGACCTTGAATACCAATTCAAGAATCAAGAGGATATTACCCTTAAAGCTGTAACTAAGACTTGTTCTTCGGATACAAAAACTGAGAATTGTAGTGTTGATACGACTGCACGACAATTTAGAAAGTTATTAAGACAAAAGAAAAGGAGTTTTTCTCCTTCTCAAAAATCACAGAAATGTGTAGAGAATAGAGAACAAAATAATTGTGATATCTCTAATTGTTCCAAGGATCAAGAGAACAAAGATTTTCATGCAACAGTTGAATACACACCTGAAAAGGATACTGAAGTAACTTTAGAGTCAAAGACACTTGAATGTGATAAACTTTGCAAAGAGAATGAAAGTATTAAAAGGGAACTTGATACTCTATATAAGGATATAGAACGTGTAAGAAATGGTCAAACTTATCTTGAAGTCTTGGAAGAATACAGAAAACAAAAAGGTGATGATCGAGAAGCTCTAGAACCAAAGGCACTCGACTGTGATCTTCGTGAAGAGAATGAAAGATTGAAAAAGGAACTTGATGATCTGTATAAGGATATAGAGATTATCAGCAATGGGCGAGATCATCTTGGAGCCATGAGAATTTACAGAGAGCAAATCGAAGAAAGTCATGATCGAGAAAGGAAACTACATACAAAGTTGGAAAACCTAAAGACATTGAGGTAAGTAATTCTACGAAATCTGAAATTTCCTTAGATTATAAAGTTCAAATTGATAAATTTAAGGTTGATCTAGATAATGCTCTCGGAAAAATAAAAACATTGGAAAAAGAGAATATAAGGTCTAAAACCGGACTTGAAAAAGTTCGATAGTAGCACAAAACAACTTGACTCAATGTTGAAGTCAACTAAAGTTCCTCGTGACACGCGTGGATTGGGATACAAAGGTAAACAAACTTTAAATGCTAAACAAGAGACAAAGTTTGTAAAACCTAAAGACTCTACTGAAGAAATTGCATCAAAAGGTGCAACAAAAGATTGCTCTTCCATAAAAGAAAAATCTGTAACACCTTCATATTTAACAAAAGACGAAAAACGTAAAATCCGTCTAACTCCAATGAAAGAGAATCCACAACAAGGTAACACTAAGCCTCATGTTTCGTGTGTTACTAAGCATTGCTCTTATTGTGGAAATAAAGGACACTTGGAAAGGGGGTGCAGATTCCGTAAAAGGAATGAGAAAGCCATAGATGCACGTGTTTCCGCAAAATTGGATGAACTCAATGATGCTTCTCGTGCTAAATCAGGACATCATTATCCTAAAAATAAGCAAAAGAATTATTGTAATGATAGTTCAAAGTTTGCATTTTAGGCTTCTACAAAGTTTCTCATTATCGCTCAAATAATAAAAGGAGAGATAACTTTGTAAAGACGAGATCTGATATTCCAAATTGGAATAAGACTAACTCTCAGAGTTTTCAACATTTCAGTTACCCTAATGTCTCCTCAAGATATCCATCTTGGATTTCAAGAGGAAATAATAGGAAGAACAAAGCTGGTCCTGTAAAACCCTTTTCTAAATGGTGTCCAAAGTCTTCTCTAAAGACAACCAGGAAGGTATCAAAAGATAGTCACAATGATGACACTCGTATGATAAGTTTCAATACTCATGACATTCAGAATATTGTGCTAAACGTTCTTGATCAAATGAATGTAGCTCCATGTTGTCATCGTTATATGGGATAATTAGGTCTCATATCGGTTACTATTTTATGATTTTGTGACTTTTGATTTAGCGAATTTCATATCTAACCTTTTGGGTTTCTTAATCAAATAATCATAAAAGGATGATTACAATTAATCCCATATGTGAGTCATACAATTATCAATATATTTCTCCTAAGTTGTGTATATAGTATACATATGAGTTTTTGGTATTAGTTTATTACTATTTTGCACGTAATAGTTAAAATTACTTCAACCTTTCTCTGGTAAAGGTTGGTTGTTGTTATTCTTTTGTTTTTCATAAAGATGACAACATAATGATATTTCGATATCAATTCTCCCTGGAAGAAGATGCAAACATATTGGAGAAGAGGATGAGAAATTTGAGGTAACAATGTTGTTAGTTAATTGTTTTCCTATTTAAGAAAAGCCTGATTTTATTTCATATATATTTTGCTTTTTCTTAACAAAATTTCGGTATAATTGATGTTTTATTCCATGATGTGTGTATGGATGTGTGTGTGATTCAATTGGTTCTAGTTAAGAAAAACTATTGTTATCTTGCTTTATTGTGTGGTATCAATTGTTTAGGCTTACAAAATTTCGGTGCAATTACGGTGCTATAATGTCTATGCTGTTTCAATTGCTTCCGGTTGAGGTGAATAATTATGCAAGTTGATTTATTTTGGTTTGTATGAATTATTTATGGATTAACGAAACAAAAGTTTACGGGATGAGTTGTTTAGTCCAATTCGATTCCGGATAAGAGAAACAAGGTTTTCTTAGTTAGACTTATCAAAGTGGATGTTTCGGTTATTCAAGTCTAATCGAATGCCTTAACAAGAAATACTAGTTAACTAACCTAGTACTTGTCTTGTTTAAAATTGAAAGGTCTAAGTTATATGGATAATTAGAACCTAATGAGAAAAATAGAGTTATCTTTATTTTGGTCTTATCGAATGAAGCGATTGTATTTGTACAATTGGTTTAGCAAATGAACTAAGGTGCTTAGTTGATTTTTGGTTTACTAAACTAAATTGGGAAAATTGCTTCGGGCAATTGTTTCCTTGATAACATATCAAAACAAATTACTTTGTAGTTTCATTTTTGATAATGGTTATCAAAAATGGTGTGTGGAACCCTCGTGCTTAACTCTATAGGTTTGCAAGTCTATTTTGAGATTTGTAAGATTCTTTTCGTGTTGTCCTTTATTTTTTCGTTTCTTTGTCATTTTGTGACAAAAAAGGGGAGAAATATATGGAGTAAACAAGTTATACTGGTATTGATTTTATATTGATTGGTATCACTAAGGAAAAGAACATTGGTGCTTAAACGTTTATCTAACGAAAGAGTGAAAGCATAAACTAAGGGGGGTAGCATATCATATTGATAGGTATAACAAAGACGTGCGGACTAATGAAATCTACATATCTTACCTT
>JAJJWW010003549.1:0-199621 GCA_023531295.1 Papaver armeniacum | reverse complement strand
GCACAAGTTCTAGATTTCGGAGTTCAAAAAGCACAAATTTTTTCTTGGTTTTTCTATTTTCTGATTTTTTTTTCTTGGTTTTTTTTTTTTAAAGGCATAAAACAAACTAAAACATATAAATGCTCCCCACACTTAAACTTTACATTGTCCTCAATGTAAAATTGAATCGTCAAAGAAGGTTCAAGGTGGGAAATTCCATAAATGATATGCAAAAACAAAGAAAGTAAAAATAAAAGCAAATGCATAAAAATAAAAAGATAAAAGGTAAAGATACAAAACCGGTGGGTTGCCTCCCACTTAGCGCTTGTTTTAAAGTCGACGGCCCGACTATATCCTTGCAAGATTCATTCCCCATATATCAACAATCACGAAAAGTTGAGGATCCTTCCATAGAACCTGTTTTGCAAACACTAGCTTCACAAAAATATTAGTACAATAAAGCAAAAGTGAAGCTATTAACCGATAAAAGCTTCCTCCACACTTATTCTTGTCCACACTTGGAAGTGTATAAAGAATATAGAAGTCGGGTACTTCCACGGTTTCTTGTTCCATAACTTTGCATATTATGAGAATCAAGTATCTCTAATGGCGGATATCGAGATATAAAATCATTCAACAATATTTTTGAAGCACATACATTCAAACCAATAAGAGGTAAAGGAGAAGAAATAATAGGCAAAGGGTTAGATAAACCTTGCACAATCTCTTGTATCACGGAATCCTCTTCATCCTTGAAAAACTCAAGTGAATTGTTCACCTCTTGGATATCATGGTCCTCTATCAAACCTTGCAACCATTCTTCGTCCGTTTAGCCTTAACCAAAGTTTCGACATAAACATCATCATTACAATCATTTGCAAGCTCAATTGGGTCTTCCACAATATTGGTCATAACCGTCTCATTCTCAACATATTCCTCCTTTTTGTAAGGCACATACTCTTTTGCGGATCCAAATTTTATCATAAGAAACTTTTTTAGAACACTCGAAAATGCATCATCCTCAAGCTCCACCCTTTGAATAGGCTCTTGATCATTATTAAGATCAATGCTTGAGTAATCTACACAAGAGTCAACATATTCCTCTTCGTCTTCATCTTGATCCCAAAAAGACTCCATTGTACACTCCTCGGGGATGTCACCATGAGTTGGTTCAAACGATGTATTTTCATAATAATCATCATCACTATCATAGTCATCATAACATTGGTCCTCGCTGAATTTAGTGTTGCTAATCTCGAACTCATCCTGTTGAATAGGTGAATGATCATTATTACGATCAAGAGTTGAGTTAACTACACAAATATCAACAAAAGTCCCCCGAAGGTTCGCCTTTTCAACATAACTATTCATTTCCTCCTTGTATTCTTCAATGCCTTGTCTTAAAGTGGAAACACCTTTTTGAAGCTCTTGGAGTGTTGCAACCAAAATATGAATATATTGTTTCATTTGTTGGTAAAGCTCGTTCGAAAAAAGAAAAAGTAGAATTACTTACTTCAGTATTGTTAGGCCAATTATATTCCCTTTGAATGGGTGGATGATCATAACTACGATCAAATTGGGCCAAACATACCATGAGCACATTAGGTCGATGAAATTGGTTCCATGACCGGGTTGTCCACAAATTGACTCCATGTCAGTCCATAAATTGTTGCATTTCATCTACCAAACTAGAGGAAAAATTGATAGGAGTAAAACTAGTCTCCCTCCTTGTGGTTGCTCACTTACATACCCACCGTAAGAAGGTTGGAATGTATGAGAACAACTAAAAGGGTACGTGGAATATTGACCATAACCAAAGGATTGGTTTTGATTGTATTCCCCATAAGGGTGATAGTTTTCATGTTGTTGAGGTTGAAAGCCGTATTGATTGCTCCAATATGCTCCGTCCATAGAAATTGGTACCTGAAACGAGATTCTCAAAACTCGGTTAGAAACCAAAGAATAAGAAAAAGTAAAACAAAAATAAATACAAAAATAAGAAACCAAAAACAATTAACAACCGTTGCCTCCCCGGCGCCAAAATTTGATCATTTGTTGTAAGCGTCAAAATAAATTACACTTTCTTACTACTCAAAATATAAATATAGCAAGGGCAAGAAAGGATCGATCCTGAGAGGTCTAGGTTGTCAAATTGTTATGGTTTCTATATAAAACACCCTAAGAATTTCGATTGTGTAAATAAAATAAACAAAAGGCAAATAAAGTACGCAAATCAAGGATGTGAAAATATTGGATAAAGGTTTCATCTTCAATTGTAAACAAGTTTATGAATATATGAATAGAATTAAGTATTTAATCTCGCTGTCATCAAAAGCCAAAGAATACCTTATTGCAAGAATACTCAGTAATTTCCAAAGTTATCAACACACATTAGGGTCTGCGTGATGTGAAATCTACCTAAAGAATAACCTAACGCCTTGCGCTAATCAAGTTCAATTCCTAGGAGCATTAAGTTTTGAAATAGGCTAATCAATGCAATTGTAATACATTACGCAAACAATTCGAACAAAGGTCAATTTCTACATATGACTACGAGGATGTATCACTACAAACCCTAATCATATCATGCTACTCGTATTCAAGGTTATCGCCGATGAAAACCCTAAAAATAGCTATAGATATGGATGTGAGTTCAATCAATTCTAGACTCGACTAAACAAACATTCAATCATATTGCAATACTTCAATCATGCAATTATTATAACCGTAGAAATCAAACGATAATATTGAGAAAAACTAATTCATAAAAATCATAACTTGGTTGCAAAATCCAACTACATCTTCAACCAATAATAAAAACTTAGTTACTCATGGCATAGGAGTTCATAGCAAGAAGAAAGAGAAAACCTATCATGTTTCTAAACCCTAGAACCAAAAGTATGAGTTCTCCCTAATGGAGATATCCATAGGTTTGAGAAAGACTTTTCTATTTATATGCTTCTCCCAAAAGGATACCCAAAGTAGGTCAAGTCTTCCAAACCCGTCTCAAATTCGTCCACCAAGCCCATGTGTGAAAATAAGTCTCTGGAATTTTTGGGTCCAAAATCGGTCGCCGGATTGTCTTGACATCATCGCCAGCGGAATCCGGTCAATGGCCACGGAGTCGGTCACCGGAAAAATATCTCGAGGCCACCTTTGTCATCGTGTACTACCACCGGGCAATTCTACACTTCCAGTAGCTCCGCTTTGCTTCTCTGCAGTCCACACATTCACAAAAACCATTTTAGCGATTCCCATTTCTAACAAAACGCGCCTAAAAGCGTGACTCGTAGCCCATATGTCCGACCATCAATTCTTGCATCCGACTCATACCCCTTTCATGATTCAAATGAAGCATTCGATCCCCACTCTCGGTTTGAGAAATCCGACAACCGGAACTAGTTCCACCGGCTTGCCATTCTTGTCGCCTTTTCGCACAATTTGCAATTAGCCATTCGATTCGGTTTGCTCCTGCCAAAACTTCAGTTTAACAATGACACCATTCGTTGCAGGTGTAGTTCACCACTTCAAATCTGCCAAACCCATTACAATTGCATCGCCTGCCACCTTCAATTCCATCTAGCACCTTCGACAGCTCAGCTCTCCAGTTCAATCCGGCTCGCAATCCAAGCTCACTACTCATCACAATCGCCACTACGCCACTTTGCCATAACTCGGGTGAGCTTCATTTTCAACCAATAC
Source organism: Papaver armeniacum (assembly GCA_023531295.1). NCBI lineage: Eukaryota > Viridiplantae > Streptophyta > Magnoliopsida > Ranunculales > Papaveraceae > Papaver > Papaver armeniacum. Next base: position 195,940 of record JAJJWW010003549.1, on the reverse strand, counting down.
TACACCATCTTGCTTGCAATGAGCCCAAGCCATCTTCCCGAATTACGGCTCTTCCATTGCTTATGATCTCATTCTTTCACAAAGACGCATCATTGTTACGCAATCTCAGCTATGGTCCCATTGGTATACATCTAATTGTACACCTACAATCTCAGGCCTGCAATACCAGCCTTCAAACCCTTATCCTCCAAATTCAACCCATAAAGCAGTAGCAGTTCACATACATTCAAACCATAAACTTGTCTTGTATGAACTCATCCACGAGTTTGTTGTTAACTCGAATCCCAGAACACCCATCATTTAATCCCATCAAAACTTTGCCTTTGCATCAATCTCGACCCATCCGAATCTCATTCGACCATACTACTACCGCAACCAAAGATTATCAATTTCTTGGCCACAACATCAATTCCATTTTGCACCCTTGATTCCGAACATCCACTCTTCATGTCTCGACTCAATAGTACGCCAGACTGCGATTAGAACTCAGCGAATCACCAGCCCGACACGCAATGCGGTTTACTTGCATTACAAGCTCGAATATCCATCCGATTCTGACGTACCAGCGATTCAAATCGAGCTTACCCTCTGCCTAGCCTTCAGGCGTCACCGCTTTGAGCCATCTCCATCCTTGCACCGCAATACTAACTTGCCATCTCAATACCTTTCTGGCTGCACCGCTCGGCTCCACATCTCTGTTTGCTTCACTCTTTCGCCTACTACAGCTCTGGTTCGACTTCCCTTGGCCGTAACTAGCTCGACTCAACACCCGGCCTCTGTCTCTCTTCTCGGTTCATCTTTGAATTTCATCATTGTTAGCCGAGACAAAACCCCGCACGACCTTATCCTTGCTTGCACAAATTCAAATCATCAGTCCCACTGCACCAAAGATCACGAGCTCGAGAATATAACTCAAACAAGCCATTCCATCATCACAAAACCATCCGAGTTCAAAGCCATCATCGACTTGCGCATCGAACCACCCGTGCCATCAAAGCCTCCCCGCAGCTCTCGGTTCCTCTCCATCAATGCGGCGGCCTAGACTCAACTCCCATCGGCGGCTCTCAATAGTAGCTCCATCTGCAGCTTCCAAAGCCTTCTCAACCAAACAAGATCATTCCCTTGAGCAACACTGCAACATCACCACCATTCTTTGCATCTCCCTTAGGCCACCCTCATCATACATTCACAAACATCGGCTAACCAATGATGATGACTCCGTTCGATGGACCAAAGAGAGTCGCTATAAGATCAAGCCAATCATTCAAGGCCATTAAGCAAACACTTGATATGTCTTCTCACGATGGTGAACGAAATACAAGTTTGTTGTTGATTCTCGACCCCATAATATCTTCTTCCCCTCGCACAATTTCACGATTCACACAATACCCACAACTCCTAAAACGCCATTAATCATTCATCCCCTCAATTGAAGGCAGTGGCTTGTTTCATGTTCATTCCTGAGTTCTTGATGATACATTGCTCAAAATCTCCTGCTGTAAACCCGAATCCGGTGAGAACCCAATCTCTATGCTTCCCGAACTCTAACAAGAACTATTAATCCTCTCCCTTCACTAACCTCCTCATCGATTCCCATTTGAGAACCCTCAGATCTGAGGTTGTCACTGTGAACTCTCTGCAACGACTAAAAATCAAGACTGAAGTTTGTGTCTTCAGTGTAATATCGACCTAGTTAGTGAGTTGGGTTGTTATTGACACCCGCTGTTAACTACACCCACAGATTGGGTGCTTATATAAATGGTCACTTCTGATAAGGGCTAGCCAGATGGCAGCCCCTTAACCATAGCTAGTCTGTCTTTAAAAACCCTCCAAAACAGAGATGCCCCTTAACATTGACTGGGCTCCAGATAATGCTCGCCCGTGAAATGACAATTCTGCCCCTTTTCGCTCTAAATGAGTAGTTTCTCCTTATTTTCCTCCGTGCGACTCCAAAGCACCTAATAACTCAAAAACACGCGTAAAGTACATAATTCACAAGAAAAATAGCAAAGAAAGCGTAACTACTAAATAGTAAATACGGTGTATTCTACACCTATCAAAGTGCACAGTGTCGGCTAGAAACAAAGGGCAAGTACAGGTCGATCCACAGGGAAATGGAGTGGCTTAAGTTGATCTAAGGCTTTGCTAGACTGAATTCAAGGAAAGTGTAACACAGTTGTAAGTTGGTTTTGTGTCGATGCGGCGAGTTGTTGTTGTGACTCTAAACTAAAAGCAAGAAATAGGTTGTGACAATTTGGAAAGCACCGAGGTGGTGAATCCACCTCTAATCTCATGCTCGGGCAATGTAATTTGAGCTATGTTCTTGTACCTTCACTTGAAGGTTTAAGGTAGATGTTCATTAACTAATTGTACTAACTCCCCCTAGTATGAATTGTCTTCTTACAGTAAAATTCATCACAGGGTCATAAGATTCATCAATTAATTACTAATCCTAGCATATTATACACAGCAAGAATAAAACCTAAATTAGATATGCTTGACATGGAAATTAGGGGTTTCATCAACACCCTAGCAATTTAACTTAGAACATAGTTAAAACAATACAAATTAAACTAAGTTGGTGCTCTGGCTAATCCAGGCATGAGTTCTAACATCCTCACCTCCACTTTATTTATACATGCAAAGACAAACCCTAATTCACTTCTACTTGGGAAATAAATGAATACCCTCTCACCCAAACTTGCTGAATCAGTTGTCGGCTCTGTGAATTCGGCTCTGAGCTTCCTCAACTTGATGTTCCCTCTGCTGTGAAGAACCCTAACCCTAATTATTTTTATCTCTGACTCAGCCTATAGGGAAGAAGCTATGGAAGAGATAAAGAGACATTAGGGGGTGGTGAAGGAGGTGGTACTGGTGCGGCTGTGGTGGCTGGTGTCAGGGGAAGAGATGGTGGTGGCTCTGCCATGGTTTGGTCGGGGAAGAAGAGAAGGGGATGGCTTCTCTGAGTTTGTCGGGGGAGGAGAGAAAAGAAAGAGAAAGATAAGATGGGGCTGGTCGATGGGGGATGATATAGGTGGCTGCGGTGTTGAGCGGGTGCAGCGAAAGGTTGATGCAAGGGATGGAGCGACCGTAGGATCTAGGGTAACCCGATGCGTGGGTTGATGCGGCCGTCGGATGTAGATGGAGCAAATCTAACGGTTCAAATGGTACAGGCTTGGATCCGGGTCGTGGGTCGGGTCTTGGATAGCTCGAGCCCATATCTTGTAAACGGGTTGCTCCTTGTTGGGTTGCAACTGATGCACGCGCGGGCTTTGGTTTTCTGCTCCATAGACGCTTGTCTCCAATTTTCTGCTCTTTTGGCTCCTCAATTTCTCTAAGCTTTATTTACTACCTAAAAACACAAAATTAATTAGTACAAATATTTATTCTTGAAAACAAAAGAAAATACGGAGAATGGGATAATATCTGATTTCTGAGCACAAAAGATGAGTTAAATGCCAATAAAAAGGTGTAGAAATATGCAATATTTGGCACTCATCAGTATCCATAGCCATCAATTAACAACTTATTTTCCTTCAATATAACACAATTCAAGTAAATCCAAAATGGAAAAGAAGTACACACTTCTTAATTGAAGAATCAGAACTTGGTACTCTCAAGACATGTTTTTCCAAAAACTTGTTTTCTTTGCAACCAATTTTCCATCCAACACCACGCAATGCAAGTCTGCAATTGCAACAAAGGCTGTCATGTCGAGACCACAAAACTGATAGGTAAAAGAAAATATAATTAAAATGAAGCACAATGATTTCCATCCAATCCATACGACATAAGCTCAAGGAGGATTTTCATTTCTATGAATATATAAAGAGAAAATATCAATTTAGATATAACTGATGAAACCACGTTCACAGATTTTTCCATGATGACCCAAGTAAATTGAAGAAAAAAGACTACCAAAGACGAAAATAAAAAACCATAAATTAGATTACATACAAAACTTTGACTTTGCCAAAGCATTTTACTTTTATGGGGGTTGTATGGGTATGAAGATGCTGGCCATCTTAATAATTCTCATTTTTTGAACTACACCAAATTCCCAGTTAAATAATACAGTTAATGGACTTATGGGCGTTACAATTTCCCATTACAAATGGCCGTTACAAAAATTCGTAGCAGTGAAGCCGCACTTAATTTTAGGCGTGCCGATCTGCACGCTTGGTCACGCTTGGTCGTAACACCTTTAGAATGTGCGTGTGCCATTCACATGCGTGGCATTATGTTTCCACCCACGATGAGTTATACCGAGAGGATATTTCCTCCCTTGCGTGTGCCATTCACATGCGTGCTTTTGAGATATCTCGTGATTCGACAAATCGGGATTCATTTTCAGTTTTTTATTCTCTCTTCTCTTCTGCTCTTTTCTTTCCTCTCCTCTCAGGCGATGAAACCCTAGTTTTATCACAGAAATCATTGCTTGTTGATGAATGAATCTGTATAGATGATGAGGGTGATGGTGTAATTTTTGATGTACGAAGGAGAACCAGTAGGAATTGTAGGTTCTCTGTGTGAGGTGATGAATCAGGGACAGAGTTAGGGTTAGGTTTTATTCTTGAGGTGAAGAAATCATGAAAGGATAATGGATATGTTGAGAACCCCGATGATTCATGGTGGTGCTGTTAAAATCAAGTGTTAATTCAACTCAACAAATATGGTAAGTTGATTTAGGGTTTCTCAAATTAACTCTGAGTTGTGTGTAATTGATGTATAAATTGAATAATCTGTTAGGGGTTTGTTCTTGATTGAAGTATGGATAGATGTTTAGGGTTCATTTTTGGATTTCACGGGGAATAGGGTTTACTCTTAGTTGAGTAATCAGATTCTTTTTTGAGTAATCATATTCGTTTTTGTAAGAAATTAGTATTTTGTTTATTGATATGACTGTGTGTTTGTTTCATTGGATATTTATCAACTATTGTTCTTGTTGTTGTTGCAGATGAAGAGGGAAAATAATAAGAAACTAATGTTGCCTACCAAGGGTATGATGGTGTCGAGGAGGAGGAACAGGAGAATGAGAATTTCAACGGTGTAATTAAGGCGAAGAGATGAGAGGAAATGGGGAAATTTATGAGATTAAGGATTTAGGATAAAAAATAAAAGGTGGAATCATTGGGTGGAAGGAGGAGAGAAAAAAGAAGAATTGTGCTAGTGGAAGTACAAGTAGAAGTTGAAGTTGAAGACCACCTCCACGTTCTTCTTCTTGTTCCGCAGAATGGGTTTCTAAGGATGAGCGAAGAAAGATTTCTGTGGAGATATCAAAGAAGAACAAAGTGAGAACTTTTTCCATTTATATTTTGATTTACAATTTACTGCCTTGTTTTGTTGTGATTTTCTTTTTTTGAGATTAATTATTTGTTGTCAATAAACAGAGGAAAGAAAAGGACTTCTTAAGGGATTTTTTCCTCATCTTCACTGAAATTCATTTGATGCTTCGGTCTTACTCAATTTCTCATTTGAAGTACAATTTAACATGTTTGTAGCGATTGATGGTTGATCATTTTTGTAGTTTGCAAAACATGGAGATGAATTCAACCCAAATAAGGTACCAATAACGATTTTTACTTTGTATGATCTATTTTTTCATGTTGTTTCTGTGCATCCCAGTGATCATTTACATGATTCAACTGTGAATTTAAGGTACAAGTTTACACTTTCATATTGTTGTTGAATGATTTTTTTGTTGATTATAAGACCTCTCAGGGGCTTGCTTAAGAATAAGAAAGATGAATCTCATGATCTAGGTGTTTGTTAATTGAAATTGCATAAGTATTGCACACCAACTGTTTGAAAGCTGTTGATGGTGGATTTTCGTTTAAGGTTAAATTTGTAAAAAACCTGAAAAATCATGCGCTGACATCTTGTAAAAGATAAAGCCGTTTATAAGTGACGGATACTCCTCACTTAATTCACCAAGAATGGAGCATGTAGCAACAATCCCATTCTCGTGAATACATGAAATTCCTCCAGGTTGGAGCATGCGACAACAATCCCTTCTGTGAATTTCATATCGGCCTTGTATTTCCCGTACCCATTATCGGTGTGGCATGACGGTCAGTGTTACTCTTACGAGTAACACGAACCTCCAAGCACTATAATGAATCCATGTACGAAATACCCGTGCAGCCGATTCTCGGTGTGTTATACTAGCCCGAGCCCTCTCGGTGTGTTATACTAGCCCGATTGAGCATCCTGGACTTGACTGTATCAGTCTCCTGATATGATTCGATCGCGATCATCCAACTCCACAAGCATGATTGGATGACCACGGATCAATTCCATCACCCCAGCGGTATGGAATACACACGGCCTTAACTTAGGATATGATTCGATCGCGATCATCGAACTCCACAAGCATGATTGGATGACCACGGATCAATTCCATCACCCCCAAGCGGTATGGAATACACACGGCCTTAGCTTGCGGATATGATCGATGTGATCATCCAACTCCACAAGCATGATTGGATGACCACGGATCAATTCCATCACCCCCGCCGGTATGGAATACACCACGGTAGACCCACACGATCGACCATTAGCTTAAGCTTGCCAAGAAACCGTCCATACCAAGCATTATGGACGGAAAACCCCAAATTAGGGTTTGCGGCATATTACATGTGCCGCAAAAGCGGTCTCAACCATCCATCTTCGCAGGTATAGATGGAGGGGTGTAGATGTAGACTCAAAGGGCCGGAGCATGTCGACCACAATCACCATGTGACCGCCTACACGCTTGACCAATCGGTCAAAGCCAACCGTGGTTAGTTACAACGAAACCGTCCGCCCAAAAGAGCATGGTCGCGCGGCTTTGAAAGCCAAAATCGGGGTTCAAGCCATCACGCGTCCATCTTCTCGAGAACAAATGGAGGGTCACAGATTAGATTAAGCAGGTCCGGTTATACCAAAGATGACCACCGTGGGCCCATTTACCTCCTCTTGCGGTCGGCCAAGGCATATCATGCCTGGTCAATCCAAAACGCACGCCCCGAACTCGTGCGGTTACACCTCCCAAATCCTAAACTCGATCTCGACCGCTCAACTTCACCAGGATGATTTGAATGGCTTAGATCACGTTTTCATGGGATAATCGGGTATAGGTGTGAACACCAACCTACCACCTACACGGTGGTATGATCGACCAAGGCCAGGCCAATGTTGGTCGCCAAACGCGCGTGCCCAAACTAGGGATATCACGCGGTTTCCAGGCTCCTTTGCGGCAAGGGATTTTACAGCAAACCGATCTCGACCACTCCTCTTTACCGGTCAAATTGAGTGGCCCAGGATCGCGCTTTCATGAGGGAACGGAATACGGGCGCCTACACCATCATGCCGTCAACACGCATGTATGGTCGGTCCTCTCAAAATCCTTCCCATGCTTGGTTTTTTCGACCAAGCTTAAGAGTGATGCTTGCGCACATCTTTAAAAACCCTAATTTCATCAACGGTCGCAGATGAGTGTCTCAAACATCATCTCATCCGTCCGACCTCACCAGCTTGGTTATACAACCACCGGTCGGGAGTTATTTGGTTAGTGAGCGGTCATTACACATCACTTTACCACACCGTAATGCAAAGACTGCATAAAATACACCACGATACTCACAAGTATCGACTTTACGAATCTTGCGATTATTCAATTCAACACTACATGCTATATTTCGTGGGTCCACGATCCACATTCCGAGACATCAATCATGTCACAAACGGGGGATACTTACTGGGGTATTAGTGCGCGGTTTACGGCGTACGGCGTGCAACGCGCCATCACAAGAACGTGTTAGGAAGTCATGGACGGTTAGAGATGAACAGGGAAAGTGGGCAAGGCGGTGGTATGTTACCGACACATAACTCCACTACTCCATCATTCCACTACCTCCACTTCCCACGAGAAACGTGAATGAGGCTCAATGACTTGTATAAATAGGTTCTCCGCCCTATTTCCAACAACAACAAGGAAAGACAAGACGAGACAGAAAACCAAGTGTTGATACCGTCATATTCAACCATCTTCTGTCACAAGTCATAGCAAGCCAACACCTTCACAATCTCAACACCTTCTTCGCTTCCCTCCCTAAGATCAACCCCATCTCCTTCACTTTGTGACCGAAACAAATCCGGAACGGCCATTTCTTGGTTTAGGCGGACTTGCAGTTGATCTCTCGAATCTACAAGCACTCACCGTGCGAGTGCATTTTGTTGTAGGTTTAAATTCATTCCTCATCACACCCCAAATTACCAAATTCGAGCGGGAGTAATTTTCACCCATCAACAATTGGCGACCACGATGGGAGGTTGATCTATCGGTTGCAAAAATTGAATCCTCAATTTTTCGGTTTCCATCTCGCAATGTATCCGAAACTACGGTGGTTCGGATATCATGGGAAGCATAGCCGGAATGCTGGAGGATGTCTTGGCAAATCAAGCCGGTATCACCCGGGAGCGGAGCGAGATATTTCGCCTTTTGAATGATATAGCGGCACAATTACAAGAAGGATCGGCGAGGCATCTACTCAAGCGAAGTGCAAGAAATGCTGAATCCTTAGTCGAGAGTCACACCTTTACCGGTGGAGAGGCAAAAGAGCGCGTAACCGCGGGTGACTCGAGAAAAGATGAACAACATGGTCCAAGTCAACAATGAAGAACCGAGGCAACTCCACAGAGAAGAGGACCTGTCCGGAGTACTACAACGTCTACCGGATAAAGAAATGGAGCCTGCAGCTTACGGATGCCTGCTGGAAGATTTACATCTCAAGACCCTTGTCGAAGCCGTGAAGAAACGCTTGAGGAAGGAGAAATCAATCAAGTAACACGTGAGTACAGAGGATGAGAACGTTCAATTCGATCACTCAGCAGTGATATTACAACACCTCCCATCACCGAGCGGAGGCGGTACAAGTCCTAGCATCTCATCAAGTGTAACACCTCCGGTAGTCACGGAGCAACAACTTCCACTCCTTCATCGGGACGAGGAACCGGAGGGGGCGAGAGGAGGACCATCTCCCATTATTGCGGACTTGATGGAAACGAGGAAGTTCTTGTCAAGACTCAAACGGATATGGCCGCAACTCGGAAAGAGGTACTCACTTTTCTTAAGACATTAAGCCGATCGATTCCACATGACCCGCAACATCCCACAGGAGCCAACAAGGAATGAATTCAACGCACCCCGGAGAAGGTACTTGAATGGCATGGACCTACATGGACTCGATCAAAGAAGCGACACCGGATATGAGCGGTCCTATCGTGGAGGCTCCTACACTTTGGGGACCCGATCCTCACAACGATCTTCCTCAAGTCAATAGTTTCATTATGAACCGGAGGCGGTGGATCGGGAAGCGGTTTCTCTAGTGGAAAGTTTATGCAAACTTTCACATCTCTCGAAAGAATCGGCGCGCGGAGACGTTTTGCTGCTATCAACCGAGAGGAAGGTCACGGCCGTGACCTACATGTCACCGCACGCATCAAGGATTAAGAGTTCAAGACGACCCTTATCTACACAGGATCGTCTTCATTACTCTCAAGATTCTCAGGACATCCAAGACTCTCCCAGGCAAGGTCATACGGAAGCCTACCACAATGACGGACTTCGAGGGAAAACCAAACCGGCACATACGGGAGAAGCTCCGTGGAAAGAATCGACAAGTTCGTTGCATCCCACTCCCCATGTGGGCGTCAATTCGGGAAGAAGACCGTCTTCCATCATTGAGGGCTAGTACCCACGATGCATTTTGTTGACGAAGCATTCTTCTCCATTACAGCGAAGCCCGACCCACGTTCACACGAAGAGGGAACGAACTTTTATGGTGAGTCGTGACCGAGAAGGGAAAACGGTATCTGGAAACTGCCATTATCAATTAGCGGGAAAGATCGACACCCGGTCTCTCCACCCAGGGAATGCTACAACAGCAATGAACCACAAGAGCAAGTGCTAGATGCTCCACAACTGCCGCAGAGGAACCAACTCCACAACCCGAGTGAGCTCGACGACAAGGAATCTCCTAGGCCTATCTCCATCAGCTCGACCACGTGTAATCATTCATACAATCTCCGATCCGAGGCCGGTCGGACAATCTCCGAGGTAATTCAGCGTGAGACCCGGATGCAACCGGCGGACATGGCATGTTCTCCTCCATGGATGGATGTAAGCGGCTACTGACCGGATAAGGATGTACGAGCATGATGCAAGTAAGATATCTTTTCGAACTCCTCTCGGAAATTTTATTATACCATCTTTGCCATTTGGTTTAAAGAATGTTGGTGCAACGTATCAACGCTCTATCACGTCAATCTTCCACTGAGCCGATACCTCAAGAGCGACCTCAAGAAGATAACGATGTCCACACGTCATACCGAGAACGATCGGGCAAGTCACCTTATCGAGACAGTGGTACCTGTCTATCATGCTATATTGGAGAATCTGCGCTTTTGGTCATCCTCTGGAGAGCCGTTGGACGCTCATCTACAACAACATATGCCACGATAGAAAGAACTAGGCCTGCCGTGTGAAGAAACCTCATAATGTTCGTAGGGGCATATATCTCACCAACATGTGATACAACCTTGACCTATACATAGCGATTACAGAAGCACCAAGAGGAAAACTACCGAGATACAACATCCTGCGCGTCCACAACTCCAACTCCGATTACCACATGCACGACTCCCATAATGATGAAGCAATGTCCAAGATATTCCATATCTCGCTCGACAACGACCACTACGAACAAACCATATAAACCACGCTTGGGAGTGAGGCTCGGCATGAAGTTCCTTCGCCTTCGATCAAAGACTTCTTCAACACGAGAAAGATGGTCAATCAAGAATCATGGAATTCGCAAGGTAAATCGAATCAAGAGTCGCTCCGCTTGGCGCTTCCTCCGGTGAAGCTACTTCAATGGTCTATCCAAGAGCCGCATCAATGATCTCTCCGGACCCTGTTCACTTGAAATCTGCTTCCAACACTCTCTCCGGGATCTACCTCAACGTTAGCACCGAAGCCACTTTAACATCCTCTCGAGTCCTTTCAACACTCAAGTTATCTGTGGAGCAGAATATTTTCATATAGTTGAGAAGGCGCGGTGAACAACTCATCATCAATGTTCGGCATGTATTTGAAGGCATCAACACTCCCACCAGCATTATCTTCAGAAGAAATATCGACAGAAGTTCTTTTCTACCGCAATGAAATAAAAGACAGGAGTTAGAACTTGTATGAAAGCACAAGAGAAGTGTAGTCACACACGGCAAGACACAACTCACATCGGAGCACACAATGGCCGGTACAAGTTTTAAGTCCGTATTGATCAAGCTTCTACTCGGTATAACTCAAGTTTTCAAGATCAAGCTTCTAGTCGGGCCCGCTCAAGTTTCAGTCAGGCGCACGCGGCGGGGCCGGTTTTGATCGAAACACGAGGGTTGGCGTTCGGACAGGCACGCGGCGGCTACCACTGATCACAGCCCCAGTTGGTCGAGGCGGACACAGCCGTCCCCAATCAAAGATCTCTCTCACGGAAGAAGGCGTTCCCAACTCCAACACTTCAACGCTCTCCGGGCTGCTCCGGAAGGCATTTCAACGCTTTATACCCAGGACCCACATTTACATTTGAGCACACAAGACGCAACGCACCCACGATTAACCAAAACAGGCACATCAAGCCCACATTCGATCAAGCGAGGTGCGGTAGCCCCACAGAACCAAATAGGCGTAACGAGGCCATCGAAGCGGGAAAGGCGACATCATGTTAGAGGAACGCTCGCATGCTCGGAGGGCAGGACGGCCGTCTCTCCTGGTAACATCTAACTTTGTCTCATAAGTTTTATCTTTAAGCTCGTCACCATCTCATGCCTACCACACAATAGTGTAACCATTATGTGCTAGGCGGGGGGACTTAATGTTGTTGGTGGATTTTCGTTTAAGGTTAAATTTGAAAAAAAACGAAAAAACATGCGCTGACATCTTGTAAAAGATAAAGCCGTTTATAAGTGACGGATACTCCTCACTTAATTCACCAAGAATGGAGCATGTAGCAACAATCCCATTCTGCAGAATACATGAAATTCCTCGAGGTTGGAGCATGCAAAGCAACAATCCCTTCTGTGAATTTCATATCGACCTTGTATTTCTGTACCCATTATCGGTGTGGCATGACGGTAGTGTTACTCTTACGAGTAACACGAACCTCCAAGCACTATAATGAATCCATGTACGAAATACCCGTACAAAGCTGATTCTCGGTGTGTTATACTAGCCCCGAGCCCTCTCGGTGTGTTATACTAGCCCGATTGAGCCCTCTCGGTGTGTTATACTAGCCCGATTGAGCATCCTGACTTGGCTTGTATCGATCTCCGGATATGATACGATCGCAGTCATCCAACTCCACAAGCATGATTGGATGACCACGAGATCAATTCCATCACCCCCAGCGGTATGGAATACACACGGCCTTAGCTTGCTCGATATGATCTGATCGCGATCATCCAACTCCACAAGCATGATTGGATGACCACAGATCAATTCCATCACCCCTGCGAGGTATGGAATACACACGGCCTTAGCTTGCGAGATATGATCGATCGCAGATCATCCAACTCCACAAGCATGATTGGATGACCACGGATCAATTCCATCACCCCCAGCGGTATGGAATACACACAGCCGACCCCGCACGGTCGACCATTAGCCTTCGCTTGCCAAGAAACCGTCCATACCAAGCATTATGGACGGAAAACCCCAAATTAGGGTTTGCGGCATATTACATGTGCCGCAAAATCGGTCTCAACCATCCATCTTGGCAGTATATATGGAGGGTGTAGATGTAGACTCAAAGGGCCCGGAGCATGTCGACACAATCACCATGTGACCGCCTACACGCTTGACCAATCGGTCAAAGCCAACCGTGGTTGGTTACAACGAAACCGTCCGCCCAAAAGAGCATGGTCGCGCGGCTTTGAAAGCCAAAATCGGGGGTTCAAGCCATCACGCGCGTCCATCTTCTCGGAACAAATGGAGGGTCACGATTAGATTAAGCGAGTCCGGTTATACCGGCATGACCACCGTGGGCCCATCTACCTCCTCTTGCGGTCGGCCAAGGCATATCATGCACAGCCAATCAAAACGCACGCCCAAACTCGTGCGGTTACACCTCCCAAATCCTAAACCGATCTCGACCGCTCAACTTCACCGGATGATTTGAATGGCTTAGATCACGTTTTCATGGGATAATCGGGTATAGGTGTGAACACCAACCTACCACCTACACGGTGGTATGATCGACCAAAAGGCGACCAATGTTGGTCGCCTCGAAACAGCGTGCCCAAACTAGGGATATCACGCCCAAGGTTTCAGCTCCTTTGCGGCAAGGGATTTACCGCGAAACCGATCTCGACCACTCCTCTTTACCGGTCAAATTGAGTGGCCCAGATCGCGCTTTCATGAGGGGAACGGAATACTGAGGCGCCTACACCATCATGCCGTCAACACGCATGTATGGTCGGTCCTCTCAAAATCCTTCCCATGCTTGGTTTCGACCAAGCTTAAGAGTGATGCTTGCGCACCTCTTTAAAAACCCTAATTTCATCAACGGTCGCAGATGAGTGTCTCAAACATCATCTCATCCGTCCGACCTCACCAGCTTGGTTATACAACCCTGGTCTGGGAGTTATTTGGTTAGTGAGCAGTCATTACACATCACTTTACCACACCGTAATGCGATACTGCATAAAATACACACGATACTCACAAGTATCGACTTTACGAATAACGCAGTTATTCAATTCGACTTACATGCTATATTTCGTGGGTCCACGATCCACATTCCAGACATCAATCATGTCACAAAGCTGGGGATACTTACTGGGGTATTGGTCTGGCGGTTTACGGCGTGCGGCGTGCAACGCGCCATCACAAGAACGTGTTAGGAAGTCATGGACGGTTAGAGATGAACGAGGAAAAGTGGGCAAGGCGGTGAAGTATGTTACCGACACATAACTCCACTACTCCATCATTCCACTACCTCCACTTCCCACGAGAAACGTGAATGAGGCTCAATGACTTGTATAAATAGGTTCTCCGCCCTATTTCCAACAACAACAAGGAAAGACAAGACGAGACAGAAAACCAAGTGTTGATACGAAGTCATATTCAACCATCTTCTGTCACAAGTCATAGCAAGCCAACACCTTCACAATCTCAACACCTTCTTCGCTTCCCTCCTAAGATCAACCCCATCTCCTTCACTTTGTGACCAAAACAAGTCCGGAACGGCCATTTCTTGGTTTAGGCCGGACTTGCCTGAGATTGATCTCTCGAATCTACAAGCACTCACCGTGCAGTGCATTTGTTGTAGGTTTAAATTCATTCCTCATCACACCCCAAATTACCAAATTCGGCAGGAGTAATTTTCAACCATCAACAAAAGCATATCCAAGTGACCAATGTTTTAACTCCCGATTGGTATGATCTTGCGATGAATTTGCCCCTTTACCTAACTGATTCCAAAAGGATCTTTATATCCAAACAGAGGAGCAATGAGCCAAACCCAACGATTTGAAGAAATGAATTATAATCCTACCTCCTATTTTTTTGTGAAGAACAAGGTAAGTCGATATGGATATGTGATTTCTGAATTTGTGTTTTTAAATGTTTAAATTGATTCCCAATAATGGATTTTGGTTTCCTGAACAAATTGCAGAATCTCAATTTGTTTCTAAATCAGCTGGGATTATAGGGTTCGATTGTGATGGTGGACATACATGATTATAAGATTGAAGGTAGGAGGTAGGAGGTTACATAATCCCTAATGAAACTGTTGTAGTTCATTTAGCTCTTAACCTCGCCATAACAGAAGAACCCAGATGAAGGTATCCAAGCTCACTCTATCTATTACAAGATCTTTTTCATTTTTGAGTTCCGGTTGAATCTTATCTTTCCAGTAAAAATTCACTACATGAATAAGCGGATACCACTGCTCTTCGATATGAAAATGGTAAGGTTGAATATGAAAATATAGCAATTAGAGAGGAATTCATAAAGATTCATATTTTGATTATCAAGAACTGAGATTGGGAATGCCAATTTATGAAGAAGATGTTTGTTTTTGATATTAAGTTTATAATGTGTTTAATGAGTTTACATGGTGTTGAATTAAGAAAGTGACTCTTTTTTCTAGTATATATTCATTCTAATGTAATCTTATGTTAGCTAAATATGCGTTATGGAATATCTTTTACAGCTTCAGTTCAGCGTATGTGCTAAGTACATTGGAAGACTCATTTCTCGGCTTCCTTTGACCCAACTTATAGCTCTTTATCTTTGGATCTTTCTGTTGGGAATTATGGCCATGGAGTGCATGGTGCCTCAACACTTTATCATAAAATTATAGTTCATATTTATCTTTTGTTTTAATGTTGAAGATGTATGCATAATTTCTTGCTTGATGTAACGAAGTAAAAGCATATTTATGCCAGATCCGCAGAGACATAGTTGTCTTATTTAAATGGGTTCGGCTACTTCCCTGATATAGTTTTCTTATTTGTGTTAGCTGAGGTTCCGAAGAGAGTTAATTTTTTGTCGGTATCCAGAGGATTTTTGGATTTGTTGGAAAGGGCTAGGGTGTGATTACATATTATCAGGTGGTTGTGGAGGAGGCTGACAAGATGTTAGATATGGATTTCGAGCCACAAATAAGACATACCCCCACGAGGTGCTAGCCAGACCATGCTATTTCATGTCACCTTTCCAATAGAGATACATGTCAGTCTATATGTTTATCAAGTTCCCTTATTTGGCGTAAATTTTAATTTAATCTGTGCGTAGAAACATTTTAGATACCGAGGTTCTTCACCTATCATATTATATAAATACTTCTAACCTAAATATATTTGTATGTATCTTCATATATAGCAGCTTTAGTAGATCTACTTCTCTTCTATACCTAGAATTCTAAGACTATATATCAACCATGACAGGACCTTCTCCGCGCCTAGCATAAAAATTTGATGTGATATTCTTAACTACATATGAACAACGCAGACGGCCATGGCAATTTAGTTCAAGTCAATATATTGATTATTAATGCTATAGCAGAACTTCCTCCATTATGCACTATATGCACTTCATTTCTTATTGCAAATACATCTAACAGTAATTTACTAATTTGTAATTTGATATAGATAATGACTCAAGTTCAATTTCATTATATTGTAAATTTTGGCATTGTGAAGAATAGGAGGTTTGTTATCTGCTTGATTTTTATAACTAGGTTGTACTTGGTTAACAACGTTTTTCTTTATGCAGGGCATCCTCGACATTTTGTTCATATTCTTCTCCCATCCGTTCCAAAGAAACTCTCTGTCATGATGTTGTGAACAACCAGACTTGTACAAGTGAGTGTGTTTGAACTTTGTTGTTGTTGTCTTGTTAACTTTTTGGTCCGACTAAGATAGTGTTTGTAGACTTTTTTTCATTGAGCTTTTCAAACTCGATACAATTTTCAATCCTTGGCACCAGTTGGACGTAACTTTGTTTCTCTTTTTGAATTGGCTCGGTACCAACTCATTTCCTCCCGGTGTGCTAAGACGTATTATTAGAGCAGGTTAGGCGAAGTTTTGCGAGATTTGAGAGCGAAAGACTAAGCAAGAGAAGGAAGAGACTGTTTATGTGAGTTTTGTGCTTGTTTTGTTTTATGCTTAGTTGTATACAATAGTTGTATGTACTAGATATTTAAGATATTAGAATTTACTTGGTTGTTATGAATTGAATGAATGTGATTATGAATTGAATGAATGTTCTTTTGCATAGATTGAAGAAATTGTTGTTGAGTGTGGTCATGAATGTATTGAATTTAGAATTCCGCTTATTTAGGAAGAAAAATTCTTCACGGTCAGCCTTGACTGCGGTAATTTTTGATGTTACAAAAAAGTTCATCGGCTCTAAAAGTTTATTACATGGCTCTATTGTTGCAAAAAATCGTGAATGACCCTGAGTACATTACCACGTGCAAATTCAGAATTGCTCAAACCTGTTACGAGGGCCGTTACAAAAAAATTAGAACGCCACAAAGCCGTTACAAAAAAAATGTAACACCCACTTTTGCAACAGGCGAGGGCCGTTACAACCCGTTTTAGTAACGGCCTGGTTCTGTTTCTAATCCCAGAATTTGGTGTAGTGTTGGTAGTCAATTAGCTACAATGAGGAGTTAAATAAGCGATCTCATCGTTTAAATCCTGTAAGCATTGCCCTAAAAGAGTTATGCACCACCCAAATAAACAGAGAACCACTATTTCTCCATGAACATTATGGTGACACATCTCTATTTTAAGATACGAATCATTGTCGTAAAGCAAAAAATACCACCAAAACGATGCATCTATGCACTTGAGTCATGATCATCATATTGAATGTCCAACAGTGTTGAGTTGTCCTTTTGGAAATCATCTTCAAATGACTTGACAGGCTCATAAATCATCAAAAGTAGTTGAAAGACAAAGAGCATTTAGCCTTCCAGGTCAATGTTAACTTTCTATTAATGTGATACATACAATCAAAAGTTCCAGAATGTTAAAGATCATTTATGTGGTATCATTATCTTAATAATGACGCAACACATATATCAATTAAAAAATTTGAGGGAGGGAGGGAGGGAGGGAGAGGGAGGACCTGTTGGTAGCAAGAGAATCAGGTGTTGTAAGAAAAGAATTGCAGATTTGCAGCAAGTAGCATAAATCTACTCCTTTTGCTCTGTCAGCAGATGGATATCTTAGATGAGCCTGTTCTCATCATTAGACCACTTAATCTATTCAAAAAGCTCACCAACTGCATAGTTCAACTTGATGAATTGCAGTCATTAGTCAATCAGCATCCTATCAGATTTAGAATTCACTAAATTACTACATTACTAAAGGTGAAAATACACATACCTGCTTACCACATTCCCTGCTATTTGGTTAAGAGAGTGCATGATCTTGATGAGTAATATTATCCCTCAAAAAACAATAACTGGGATATACGCAAATAATTTGATTTCCAAGTCTTTCCGGTGTTCAATTTCTACTTCTTTTAAAAGTACTTTTATCTTCAAGATCTTACTTGTTGCAATGGCTTATGTACCTTATCTTTGAATAACTAACAACAGATTTTGAATATCTGAAGGTCATTAAACAATTGTGTAACTTCAACTTCATGTACTTTTGTAGCTCATAATTAATAAAACCTTGTCTAACTTTATAGCCTCTAAACTCTTCACGTAGTTTAGCAATATCTGATACAGACCCATCAGCTTAAGGATACATTTCGATCCCCGATGCCATATTCACATTCTTCCTGTACTCATCTATTTAATCATATAAATTACAAATCGAAGGAATGTATATTACCTGGAAATTTCCATTATTAGTTGCAGTATCAAGTTGTGTCCCATGGATTGCCCATCCAACTGAAACACTATCATTCACTCCCAAGTCACATAATTTAGTTACCTACATATATCAATGCAACACCTAATTCACTCATCCAGTAAATAATATCTAATTGTTAGACATCAACAAATATTTTAATCATACACACATTCAGCATACAAAGGCGCATTTACTTCCCAATAGCAAAATAGGCATTCAAATTAAAAAAAAAAAATAAGCTCAAACATTCACCCTTAAACTTGAATTGCTATAGTAGAAACTGGTCACTATGCAAACATTCAAGTACCTTCAATAATCTCTTTTATGCAATCCGTGAAGAAGAGTTCGGCTCAAAAGAATGGGATGTCCGTCTAATTGGACTATTGAACTCTCCTTCGAGTTCTAACCTCTACCACAAAATTAACAGGCTAAACCAAACCCATCAAAATAATCAGCTTGTAACCCTAGAGCGGGCTCCTTTCACCAAAGTAACCTAAATTAACAAATCAAAATCTTACAACGAATTAAAGCTCGAAATCCACCATCTGTGATAAATCTGAATAACCTATTTTTCAAAAATATGCAATTACCTAACCTAAGTTGATTTATATTGAGAACAAAAATTAGGGTTTTAAAAGGCATAATGAGATACACCTCTAAATCTTGAGGCACTTTGTTGATTAGTTATTTAATGGATGAAATTGTTTCGTCGTCTATGAACTTGGTAATACAATAATAGTTGAACAAAGGGAGAGTGCGGTGACATTTAGGGCAGAAAGACGAAGATGAAGTGAACACGAATAAAGTTAGTTTGGTTTTTATAAAATCCTTTATTTTTCACGGACAATGAAACCCGTGAGTCCTTAATAGTTGTCCATGTAAAAACCCAATCCGGAGCTTCCCGACCTTCGGATCAGGGTCCCCATTAAATGATGTCCGTCTGATAGCCCTCGCTATCATGGACACAAACCTCATACCTTTTTATAACTATGATAATAATTTAAAAATAATTATAATGGTGCAAACAATGATAATAACCTAAGCAGTGCATTTTAAAATTTTAAGTTTATAATAACCAAGTAAAACTGAAAAGTAAAGGAAACAATTGATCTACAATTCAGTATTATGGTTCATTTTACTTCTTAGTTCCTCACTATTAACCATCTTCCTCCATGTTAATCATCTCATCATGATCTTCTTCGTTATCTTCCAAAAAAGTTCCTCAATCAAATATAATAGGTTATGGTATGGGGCGGGTATGGGGTGGGGACCTTGAATCACATCCCCACCCCATCCCCGCATCACTACTTTCGGGGATTCCCCGTACCCGCCTCGTTCCCCATTTATACGGGTAAAACCCTAACTCATAGGGGCGGATCCCCACGGGGATGGGTTTGGGTGGGGCAATTGCCATCCCTACACACATGAGTGATGTTAACAGTTTTTTTCCCCTCTAGGATAGATATCTTAATTTTTTCCATTATTGGATGGATCCCTAACCAGATTAGTGAAAATGAGACATATTCCTGATGTTCCCACCATTTAATCGGTGAATGTTATGGTCTTCTTAGGTGTAAGTAACCTCTTGAAGGTTAAGTAGTGTGCTTTGACGTCGACATATAATTGATATTCTTTGAATTGAAGTTACTTTTGCTTTGATCTTCTTCCAATTGCAACTGAACTGGACACTAAATTAGATTCTTATTTACTTCAGTTTTAAAGATTATAATGCACAGATTCCAGTTGTTATAATTATTGGGTTTGTTGTTTCTTGACAATTCAATTTTGGAATAAGTTTGTATCAGTGTAGTAGTGATGTATTTATAAAAAAGTTTGTTTTGTGGGCCTCTTCATGTTTTGCAGTTATGAATGCCCACAACCACTTTTAACGCTTTCTTTATTAGATATTTATATGAATTCATATCAAATATTTTTTTTTTTCAGTTAGATTAAATATAAAAGGAAGAGTCCCTTTGAAAGAGAATTATGACGGACCAGAGAATTTTCGCGCTTGGCCAGCTCCTACTCTCTGATAAGCCACTCAAGAAACTAGACTTTCAAAATTTCGGACCAATTCGATAAGGGTCAAGTAAATGTCAGAATTTTCGAAGTAGTTCTGGACACTAGCCACCATCAGCCAATGCCAATGGTCTTCCGGGTAGCCACCGAGGTGGTGGGGTGCCCTAGTGGGCCTGACAACACACCGCATCAGACGGGTGAGGAATGGTCGGTGCCAATGTTAGGGTAGTTCTGGTTACCAGCCATCGTTGTCGTAACGATCTTCCGGGTAGCCACCCATAGGTGGGGTGCCCCAGTGGGCCTGACAATCTCACCGTCCCAGACGGTTCATCCAGATAAAGTAGGGGTGCCAATTATGGCCCAGTAGATGGTATGAACTTCCTTGCAGTAACCATTCATTTTCAGATGATATAAGTTACATCGCACGATAATAACCATTGCCTAACTCACTAGCCCAGGCAGATGATATGAATTACCTTGAATGGTAATAATCATCTCTTGTCTCACAGACTGTATGGTTATCAAATGGTATGAATTATCTCGAAGACGCAACAATCATCTCATTATTAGGTAGTATGAACAACCAGTACTGCAACTACCTCCTACCAAAACATTTTATAAACTGCTAGGGTTGCAATCATCTTCGAATAGATGGTATGAACTGTCAAGCAACAACCAACACTTTCAGATGATATGAACAACCTTGCATAGTTGTGCTGAACCGCATAGCGGCTGCCTACGTACCCTCTCCGTTGCTCGAAGGGATCAAGCACGACCGTAGTTCGTCTATATTTGTTTAGATAGTATGAACTACCCACAATGGTAGCAACTATCTCTTACTCCCTCCGTCTCTTACTCCCTCTATCTAATTTACACACAAACTTGCCTATCTTTTATAGACGGATGGAGTACTAAATATCAAGTAAACTTGTTTTACTTGCAGTTCACATAATGAATTACGAGTAGGCCACTACTCTTAGTAAGCAAAAGATACCTCTAACCATTCTTGTGACTACAATATTATGAGTAGCAGGCTTGCACTATGAGAAATCAAAGAATAATAGATTAGTATCCTGGTTTAATTGGGGGCCATTCAAATTAAATGGGGCCAGGCACTAGAGGACAAAAAATGTCACCCAAACATAATTTCAGCCACCCCTTATCAAAATACTTTCTAAATGGCTAAAATGCCCCTAAGTGATTAGACTTAATATTTGATTAAAGTTAATCAGATTTAAGTGAGGTTAGATTAAAATCAGATTTATGGATAAGAAATTTGGGTAATTTTTTTTTTTTTTTGAGTTTTTGTGTTTTTAGAAGAAGAAGAGAAGTTTTGAGAGAAAAACTAGGGTTATTTGAAATGGGTGATTCAAGTGGAGGAATTGATGTTGGTGAAGATTCAAATAACAACAATGATTGTGTTGATGGTAAGATTGTGTCAACTAATGATATGGATTGGATGTTTGATGAAGATGAAGAGATGTTAATAGAGGAATCCATGAATAATGGTGCAAGTGAAGATCCTATTGCTCCAAATGAAGGAACCAACACTCAAAATGACGAACCCGAAGCTCAAAACAATCAGGTAAACCTCATATACTCTTGAAATCGTGTGAAAGGTGCTCCAAGTGGTCGATTCAAGGTCACCATTGAAACACCCAGTGTGAGGGTCGTTAGTGGCGTGTTTTTTATTCACTAACGATCCTAAAGAGTCGTCAGTCTGTTTACACCAAACCTGACGACTCAAACCTGCAACTTTTCCAGGTTATGAAAAATCGTCAGCTTGGTGTGCTAAAAACTGACGACTCTCTTTGGTACTTCAACAAGAGTCGTTTGTTTGCTTTTTTTTACACTGCAACGACGCTTAAACACAATGTCTCTGGCCAAAATTTTTTTTTTTTTTTGGGGTTTATGGTCGTCACACCTTTATTCATCTAAACTGACGACCCTAACCAACCATTAACATTTATCACTAGAGTCGTTGCTATCGATAGTGTTACATATTAACGACCCTTAGTGTTTTGTTTTAAGATTTTTGATTTCATAAGATCATTTCATTGAATCGTAAAAGGCATACATCTTTCATAGGGTTACATTGAAGGAAATAAAACACAATACATAAGATTTTTGATTTCACTACCATCACCATCATCATCCCCATCCCCATCATCATTTGTCTCTTGGTTCAGTGATAGAAAAGGCTACCTCACTCGGTTTTCTTCTGCGTAATGAACCGGCAGTTAAGTACTTATCATGCCGGGGAAGTTTGGAAGGAGGGGTTATCATCATTTTAACCTTGTCTTTGGCCTTCTTGTCACTACAGCCCATACACATAAAAGAACATAACAAACATAGGAGTTAGATTCATGTCTTCAGTTAAAGGGTCGTTAATTTAAGAATCTAACAACCAAACGACCCTTTAAGAAACAACAACGACTCTATATAGTGGGTGACGACTCTTTGTTTTTTTTGGACAAAGAGTTTGTCATTTTCTCCAGTAGGGTCGTTGGTGTATTAGGTAGAGTCGTTTGGTGGATACCAACAGGGTCGTTAACGTACAAGAACCGTCGTTAGGAAAGGGTCGTCGTCTTCATACCAATACCCAAACGACTCTAATCTAGGTCACCAGAATTGCAGTTTCAGAAAAATGGTCGTCATCTTTAACCTAACAGCCTAACGATTTTTCATACGTTTTACATGCAACTACAGGGTCGTTAGGGTTTTAACATTACGAAACTGCCGACCCTAACACTGTAACTTCCATTTTTCGGTTATCAGACTCAATTTCACAATCAAAAACACACCAAAATATGGAATACAAGTTGGGTTTTAGTTCACATACCTTCTAATTGGGGCCATGTGTTTCTTGGGTTTCGATTTTTCGGGTTTGGAGTGGAGAAGATGAAGAGGAGGAGAGGAAGAAGATGAAAAAAGAAGAAGTGAAACTGATTTTAGAATTTAGGTTTTGTCGAGGGTATAACTTAGGGGTCTTGATTAGGGTAGTTAATTAGCCTTTAACTGATTTTTAAGACTAAGGGTAAAATAGTATTTTCATAGGAAGATTAATACACCCCTAAAAATAATTGGGTGCAAACAAAATGTCATGACCCCCATTTAATTTGAATGACCCCCAATTAAACCAGGATTAGTATCCACAACAGTCTTGGATGCTTTCAAAGTAATAATTTGAAAATGACGAGATTACTTCACCGCATTTAAACAAACCTCACCCATTCATTTCTGCCAACCCATACTCGATTCCTTCGATTCAATAACAGTTCAACTTCAACCAACAAAACCTTAATAAATGACAAGGAAAGGGGGATTTCAATCAAGAAACAATGAGGGGGGGGGGATCTATGACAAGGAAGCAAAATATGAGTTCAAGACTAGATACAAGGGAAGCTCAAAACATAAGATGATTAACATTAAAATCACAATTTTAGCTGCAACTTGACTTCAATTTGTTCTCTTCTCAACAACATACATTCCATAATTTCATTGATAGCTTCTGTGCAACATAACACCAGAAACATCTATTCAATAAACCCAAATCTACTTGAGAGCCAGACCACACCTACTTGAGAGCCACAATCTCATGGCATGAATTGCATCCACACTTCAGTATCATACAAACCCAAATCTGATTTCATTCATCTAAGATCAAGCCGTCTGAACACTTGATTCTGCTGCCAATTGAAGCCAAACCCAGCTTGTAATTCTATAATTTCCATCATCACAATCCCATAAAACAGAATCACAAATCACTATTTTTCCTAAAACAACAACAGCAACTCAACACCAAAACCCATTCACTGTGCTACTCTTCCATCCAAATCCCTATTCCCTTCGTGAACCCACTAACAACACCAACAATCAATTATGTTGTTATTTTCTCCACAAAAGATGATGAATCAACTTAAAAATCAGGCCTTTTCTAATATAAAATTGATCTCTTAAGACTAGAAGATGAATCAACATAAAATCAATCAATAGTTGATTTCTCAACAAATATAAATAAAAAATTAAAGCTTCATTGTCTGTGAACCAGAGTTGGATCATCGGAAATAGATTGGATCTACTTAATGAGTTAGAAGATTGGATCTGCTTAGTGATTGTTGATCAGTTATTTCCCTTTGGATTGCATCTGCCTACCTCTTAAGAAAAAAATTGTAGAAGAAGAAGAAAGAAAAAGAGAGATGAAGGGATGGGTTAACTAAAGAAGAGAAGTTTTCTTTCGGTTTTAACAAAGGTAACACGCGACCGGCGATGTGCGACATGTGGCTTGTAGGGAAACTACGGGTATACGGGTTGTACCCGCGGGTTTACGGTCCGGGACGGGTTTACCCTTTTTCTCACATGTCGGCGTTTCTCCGACCCTAACCCGGCTTGTTAGACAACCAGCCAAGCCGGGCGCGGGTTTTCACGGTCCGGGCCGGATCAACCCGCCGGTTTTTGGCTTGTTTGCCAGCTCTACTTCCACCACTACACCATAAACTTATATGTCTTCGTAAAATTAAATCATAATAAAATTTGAAAAAGAAACAAGTACCCAAATCAGATTTGACATCATAGAAAATGACCAGGAAAGCTGATGATGTCTGAAAACAACACACCTTAATTGAAATAACTCACTGCTACCTTGACAGTGAGAAGGAAGTTATAATTTAGTACTAGACCGGAGTACAGGGGTCGAGTCAAGTTAGTGTTCGTGTCAACCATTACGAAACAAACAACATAACTAGCATGATTGTAGAAAGAATATTCTAAGATGAGAGTAAAAATATGCATTTCCCGGTCCATAGATCCATTGTTGTAAAATGGTATTTAGGTTCCACAACTACAAACGCCCATTATAGAGTAAAGCTATTTCTCTTCCTAGTAATCCAAAGGAAAATCACAGAAATGTGCAACTATGTTTCCTTATGAGAACAAGTCTTATGGTGGAATCCATCATATTCCAAGTGTGGAAAATTCATGGAATGTCAAGTCTAGTGGCTTCCAAGTTGGTGTTTTCCACGTAAAAATCCAAGCAAGGTTCCACGGTTTGGTGGAAGGGCGCGTGGAATCCATCAAAAACGCCAATAACAATAGCGTTGAACGCCAATAAGAATGGCGCGGTAGAGGACAAGAAACGCCAATATGAATGGCGCTGAACGCTAATCAAAATAGCGTAAGTCAAGCGCTATTAACATTGGCGTTCAGCGCCATTAACATTAGCATTCTGCGCTGTTAACAATAATGTTCTGCGCTATTAACATTTGCGTTTATATTTATTTATTTTTCTTACACTCTTCGCACATCACTCCTGTTTCTTTACTAAATTTAAAATAAAAACTTTAAAAATTCAAAACAAAATTTATAAATTTGAAATTGAAACAGGTTTAAATTAGCTAATTTTCATTTCATAGATTTAAGTTACATGAATTAAAAAAATTAAAAGCAACATGATCCGATTTAGAATAACTAATATTTAGAATTTAACATGATTCGATTTTCATTGTCAAGCTTCATCATTTCTCAAAGTTCACTTCATCATCGGTAAGATCAAGATATTTAATTTTCGAAAGCGGGATGGCTCTTAAGAATTTGGTACACATGATCAAATGCAAAATCTTTGTTGTTTTGTTGAGAATATAGAGTTTTAGCATGTGCCTCCTACAAAATAAATAAACATAATTTCTCATTTAGAAAATTAATGACTTAAAATATGTAGAGAATTGAAAATAAGAGGTTCCATTGAATAATACTTACAACTTCTTCTAACGTCCATCCTCCTCCGGGCATATTTGCATAAATTGATTGTATGAAACCCATGTAAACTTTGGTTTGATTTTTCATCACCGACCACCTATTTTCAATACTTTGTCTTGTTCTTCCGTTTTCATTACCACCCGCTTCTTCTACGAAAGCTTGAAGCACCCTTTCCCAATAAATGTGGACTCCTTGATTTTGTTCAACAATCGTTTGGAGACTAATTCTCATCCAAGCTTTGGTGATTGCAACATCTTCATTTTTAGTGTATGCATACTTGCACTTGATTGAAAGAAGATTTGGAATTAAAATATAAAATCAGGAGAGATAGGAAGCAAAGAAAATCTTGAGATTTTGGGATGGTTTTGATTTGTGTTGAAGAAGACAATTTATAGATAACTTTCAATTTTGAAAATCTGACCGTTGAAACGCTAGTAAGAATAGCGTTAAGCGCCGTTCTTAATGGCGCTTATTCTGAGCCGTTGATTAGAAGGAGCCGTTGAGAATCCAATGATGCCAATTAAAGCGCAATTGATACTAGCGTTAAGCGCCATTCTTATTTGCGCCAAACGCCAATCTTAATTGCGCTAATAAGAAAAAACATCCAGTCCCCATTCGACTTCTCCTATCCTATACTTGGTTTTTTTTCCTAGTCTCCCATTTTTTCCTCTTGAATGAAATTGAAGAAGATAAAATTGAATGAAATTGAAACTTGATTGATACTAAAATACTTCAACTACATTGATTCTACTACATCAAATTGAAAAAAAAAAAAAAAAAAAAAACATAATTGAAGCTACATAGTTCCATAAGCTACATGGTTTCATATATTGAAATGACGAACATTGCTAGTGTTAGGATAACCATAACCAAGTGTTCTAGGAGGATAACCATGTTTTTCCAAAATCTTATTTTGTTTATCCAACATAAATTATTGCTTCCATTCCTAGCAGGTCTCAACCACCACATCCAACACTTCGAGTTCATGTTTCTCCAAAGCTAAATCCAAGGATTTCTTCTTTGTCTCTATAAATCGGTTAATAAATATTCTTCTTGTCCATCCAACCTTGCCATCTTCTTTGCATTCTCTTCACTAAAATGTTTCAAAATGCGGTCGGTTCCGTCGTTGATGGCCGATAGCTCCAAAGCTTCCCTTTGTTGAGTCCTTTTTCCCGTTGATCGACGAGGCCATCCTCTTCATGCCATCTTGGGTCGCTTCTTGCCGGAGCATTACTTGTTGAAGCATTAACACTAGGAACCTCCGATTCATCTTCCTCATTTTGGGTAGGATCAACTTCTTCGGGATTGAATCCGGGAACACGGGCTTTGAAAAGTTTGTACACCTCTTCATTTCTAAAAGGTTTTCCCTTGCTAATCTTACTATATTACGATCTAGCTTTACTCTCCTACAAAAAACAAACAAAAACCCAAGTTAGAAATCCTTCAATAACATAAAATGCTATACATTAAGAAATCTTAATAAAACAATTGTTGCCATTGCGTTCCAACAATTGTCCTCAACTCAATTTGTTGGCGATTGTATGAAGAGAGTGTTTGGAAGTACCCTTTGCAACTTCACTAGACTATCTTTCTTAAATATCATAATTGCAGGCCATACATCAGTTACTACACCTTTTTTGAGAAAATGCGTAAAGTACGAAAATATATGTAAAACCAATATTCTAAAACCATCGCCATTCCACACATGTTTTTTCCACCTCTAACAACCGCACTCATGCTACTATACAAGTGACTAAAACAAGCCGAACCCCAATCATAATTACTAATCTCATTCAAATTACGCAAGGAAATGATCCAACCTTTGCTTGCTCGTGTAGTGGAACGTGCCAATAAAACTTTTGAAATCACCCATAATAAGAAGTATCTAGTCACAATCTCCCTATTTTCATCATTAATTGGATTGTTCTTGATATAGGTTGCGAGGAAACTAATAGGAAAATCAGGTGAGTGCTTGTTGTAGTGTGCAAAGCCATGCATAGGTCCAAAGTAGGTATTCTCTAGTCAATGACTTTCTTTACTTTTCCATTTACTTGTAGCGGCGTGTTCCAATCTTCTACGACCATTTCCAATAGGAATTCCGGTTAAGTAAACAAAGTCTAAAGGAGTGAAACCAATTTCGAAGTTTGGGAAATGAAATGAATTGGTGCTATACCACCACCTCTCTATGATTGCATAAGCTAGTTCCTCTCTATGATTGCATAAGCTAGTTGCTGATCAGCTCTCTTAATTCTAATTTCAAAAAATCTAGCAAGGCCGGAATTTTGAAGAACTTGACTAGCACTTTCATGAACCACCACACAGCTATGTAAATCCTCAAGGTCTTCTAGATTACTTCTAAACGTGATATCATGTTGTGTATCAAATGGGTCTATACTTGTAAATATATGTTTGTCATCCGATTCTTTTGAACTTAACATCACACACACATCCATAATCTATACAAAATCATCAAATAAAAACAATTTAGTCACACAATGCACTTAAATTGTTTACATAAACTAAAACATGTATCAGGAAACACATACCCCATTAAAATACAAGCAACAAAGTATAGCCCACAAACTTAGAATTCACATCACACATAACTAACAATGTAAAATCGTCAAAGCCCTAAATTCACATCACTTCTGCAAATTCATCGTTGTATCACATTCATTATCTCATGGCAATTTCACAATGTTCATCATCTAAAACCCTAAATTACATGTCAAATTCGTCATTGTTAGAATCAAAATTGTTATCATTCATCGTACAATCGATTATCAAGCAATCATATCTTCTAAACCATAAATTTTCATCAAATCATAATATAAACTCAAAATTACAATCGATTATCAAGCAATCATATCTTCTAAACCATAAATTTTCATCAAATCATAATATAAACTCAAAATTACAATTCAACTCACCTTTCTTTGGACTCTCAATCAAATTGAGAAATTGAAGTATGCTTAGATTCCTTATATTGCAATGAACAAACCCTTTGAACCAATTTGACAACTCACCTTTCTTTGGACTCTCAATCAAATTGAGAAATTGAAGTATGCTTAGATTCCTTATATTACAATGAACAAACCCTTTGAACCAATTTGACTGATTTGAACCATCATCAGAGAACAGGGAAGAAGAAGTTAGGTTTTCATTTAGGTTTTCGTTTTTCTTTAGGTTTTCACGAACCGGATGAACTGGGGAAGAGAAGGGTCGATGGCGTGCTGGATAAAGAATTTAATAAGCACTATTAAGAATGGCGTTTTGCGCCATTAGCGTGCGGATAAAGACTTTAGTCAAGCGCTATTAAGAATAGCGTTTTCAGCGTTGTTATATCGTTTTGCGCTATTCTTATTAGCGTTTTCTGTCTTCCACCATTAGACTTGCACTTCCATCCACAGTTTCAAGTGCTGAGGTGGCATGAAAGATGGAAGATGGATTCCACCATAAGACTTTCTCTGATGGAAACTCAATAAGAAATGTCAAAAGTACATCAAAAGTACATAGTTCATTTCGTAACTGCAATTCTGCAGAATTTCAGCTTCGTCGTGCTTTACATTTCAGGCTATATCTCACAACATATCAGTTAGAACGAGACACTTAATATCTCGTTAGAACCGCTGTTCAGAGGCCTTTCTTTGATCAGAAGAGATCTTAAGCTAATTCTATTTCTAAGAGGGTCAAAACTGTTGCCTACAGGTCTGACCGAAAATCGAGTACTCTAGTTTTCCACAAATTTCAGCACCAACATGCTGTTTTTGCAATGCGATAACTCATAAATTAATGAACTGAATCAAGCATGCTATATCTTTCCCATAAGCTCTCACAACCCTCTACAACTTCCTAGAAGGAACTCATGCCAGATTCAAAGTGTAAATGGTTCAAAATCACCAGACAAGACTGTGTCGGGTGCTGCCTTCAGGAAAAATCAGCTGCGACTATATGTATGTTTTAAGCTGTAACTTCTAAACTATAAGTCCAACATCACGCTGTTTTAAACAGATTATAGAGGAGATCGATACAAACATTTCTCGTGAAGAAAGCATTGACAAAATCCCAATAAAAATATACTGAAACTGGCCTCCAAAAAGGTTGTCACGCAACTGCAGGAAACTGATCATTTTGTTGCTTTTCATTGCATACACTAAAGCATGTATATCTTCCTAGACATTTATCCAAAATCGACGAGAAATAGCTTTCTAAAGTCGTTGGATAATTACCTATAACTATGTAGTTCAACTTGAGGCTAACCCATGTCATGGTGTTTTAAAACAAGTACAAAGATTCCATCATGAAACTACAATTATGCTACAAATAGAAATTCTTTGAGACATTTCAACAAACAATTATAGGACACATCAGAAATGTAAAATCTAGAGACTTTCTTGGTTCCATTTCATACACTACTTGAACATTCCTTCCATTCTCACACAAACCCAACAATTATACAATTCATAGCATGCATTTCATAAGCTAAACACATAATTTGTGTACTTGAAGAGATTCACATACGATTAGCAAAACCAATCCTCATCTTCACTAACTTCCATTGGTGAACCCACCAATTAACCAAGACTCATTTCATATGAAAATAAAACATGTATAAAATCAACATAAGTAAATTCATGCAACTAAAAGGATTAACCCTACACTAATTAAATTGCATGAAAAACCAATGAACATCAATATCCCACAAGTATCCAACTTAGATAACTACTAGAGCAATAATATAAATTAAAACATGAAATTAGAGAGATTAAAGACACTAACCCATATGCTTGAATAATTAAGAATTGAAGATTTAACATTGAATTAGATAAAATCCTCAAATTTCCAAGATGAACCCTAATTTCAAGGTTTCACCTAATTCAACTCATAAATCAATAATTCAAGATGATAACAAAAAACCCATTTCCTCATATAGTCAAAGTACATGGATCATAATGAAAATCCATAAAGTTTGCTAAACACTAATTCCATTGTAAAATCCCCACCTCAATTGCATTTCCATCTTCAAAAGTTTTACACTACAATGGCATGATGATTCTCTAGCTATAATTAACACTCTTCAATTCTTAACATTTTCTCATTTTGTTTCTTAGAGAATCATAGTGGTAAAAAAAAAAAAAATGAGAGGGGAAGAAGAGAGAACCATGGAAAACAAAAACGTCCTCTTTCTTTTCTCTGTGTTTATTATAACCTCTACGAGAAAGTACTTAAATGCCCCTGATGCCCTTACTGCTTGACATGTGTACATATAAGGTGTCTTGGTGCATGTAGCTTTATTTGGGCACCCAAGGTTTGATTTAAGGCAAACCATTCTATATAGGCACAAACATATATTATTGGGGACAACCTCCGTACTAAAAATACATGTATATCACCATTCTAGCCACTCAAAATGTATATTTCTACCAATGAGTTCAGTTGAAACAAAGAAAAACTTTGGGTTGTTACAAGAATTGTGCCTGTATAGATAAACTTGATGTTCTAGGGATAAGCGTTAACTGTTGTTGACAGTTTCTGTAACTAGAATATCCTTAAAGATTTGAATTTCAAATCTTTGAAACGTTGTGTATATAATGATTGGTTTGGGAAAAGATGTGTCTCTATGATACTGAACAGGCACTTAACATATCTGTTTGGTATCTATATAAACCAAGCCAAACCACGATAATAACACACAAAATCATCCAGTAACATTCTTGTTCTCTTCAATATCTGCAATCCTTCCTTAAACAATATTAGCATTAGTCTGTAGAATAAATAAGAGTTCAAGGGTGAACTGCCAACTTTGTTGATTTTCGATTCACACAACCTGGGAAGCGGTTTGCGATCAATCCTATCAACAACTCTGAAGAGTAGGAGAAAATAACGCTTTAAGGACAGCGTACTAACGCGTCTCAAGCCATTACTACAGTTGTTTATTTCTCATTGCAGGGATATATCTAACAATCTTAAATCGTTATTTTCTGCAATGGAAGAGACATATATGGCTACATTCAAGGTTATGAATCAAGACTTTGTTCGTTTAGATCGTTTTGATGGAACAAACTTCACTCGCTGGCAATACAAGATGAAGTTTCTTCTCACTACATTGAAAGTTTTGTACATCTTTTCTGCCACACCATTACCAACACCCACTAAAAAGGACACTGAAGAACAAAAGGGGGAAAGGAAAAAACGAGAAGAAGATGAACTGATTTGTCGCGGACATATTCTCAATGAAATATCAGACCGTTTATATGATTTGTACAGTGAAACTCAATCAGCAAAGGTTATCTGGGATGCTCTTGAAACTAAGTATACGGCCGAAGAAGAAGGTACGAATAAATTCTTAATTACTACGTATTTTGTTTTTAAAATAAGCGATGGCAAGTCGTTGTTAGCACAAGTGCATGAGTTGCAGATTATTGTGAACAAGATTCATGCTCAAAACATTACGATTCATGAATCCTTTCAATTTGGTGCTATAATCGCAAAGTTACCACCAACTTGGAATAACGTCAGGAAGAAATTATTGCATGATTTAAAGGAGTACACTTTGGAACAACTTCATAAACATCTTCGCG
Source organism: Papaver armeniacum (assembly GCA_023531295.1). Taxonomy (NCBI): domain Eukaryota; kingdom Viridiplantae; phylum Streptophyta; class Magnoliopsida; order Ranunculales; family Papaveraceae; genus Papaver; species Papaver armeniacum. The sequence goes on along the minus strand of JAJJWW010003549.1, from coordinate 163,172 downwards.
TATAAGAAGAGATTCATCTTCGTGACAGAAAGGAAGTTGTTAACGAAAGTTCAAAAGTGAATCATGTGACGGAATCAGGTTCCAGTAATCCTAACAAGGCTCTTCAACCCAAAAATGAGAAAGGAAAATTTAAGAAATCATCCAACAAGAATAAGAAGAAAGGGGTCTGCTATCATTGTGGGAAGAAAGGATATTATAAAAAGGAATATCTTCATCTCAAGAATCTCCAAAAGGAAGCCAACATGACAGATGAGGTAGTAGCCATGATTACTGAAATCAATATGGCAACGACTACAACATTTGGATAGTGGTTTGACAACGGTGCCACAATACATGTCTGCAACGACAAATCGTTATTTAAAACTTATGAAAGTACTGATGGCATGGAAGTGCAAATGGGAGAAAATAGTCATGCAAAGGTGTCAGGCAAAGGAAGTGTTGAATTATTCTTCACATCCGGAAAGAAGATGACTCTCATTAATGTGCTTCATGTTCCTAGTATTATAAAGAACTTAGCTTTTGGAAATCTAGTCGGAAATAAGGGAATTCGTTATGTTTATGATTCCGGAAAACTAATTCTTACTAAGAATAGCCAATTTGTTTGCAAGGGATATGCTTGTGATGGAATGATTAAAATAAGTATTGATGAAAATAATCCTTCTCTTTATGTTGTTGAGTCTTGTTCTTTATGGCATAATCGTTTAGGTTACTTAAATTATAGTTCTATCAAAACAATGATGAAACTTGGTTATATTTCTGCTGACCCTATAGATATAAGTAAATGTGAAGTCTGTGTGCAATCTAAGATGACTAGAAAACCTTATCCTAATGCTGAAAGAAACACACAAATGTTAGAACTTATACACATCAATATTTGTGAGTTAAATAAAAAATTAACTCGTGGTGGTAAGAGATACTTCATAACTTTTGTTGATGACTATTCTAGATACTTGTATGTTTATTTGATGACCACAAAAGATGAAGCATTTAACATGTTCAAAGTCTTTAAGGCTGAAGTAGAAAATCAACATGATAGAAATATTAAAATGCTTCATAGTGATAGAGGTGGGGAGTTTTTTGACACTGAATTTTCTAATCATCTAGAAGAGTTGGGTATAATACACCAATGGACTGCACCATAAAATCCACAACAAAATGGTTTAGCCGGGAGAAAGAATATGACTCTTGTGGATATGGTAAATGTATGCTTGTTAATGCTAACTTACCAAACAATCTATGGGGTGAGGCTCTTCTTACTGCTTGTCATATGTACACAATAGGATTCCATCGAAGAAAACTAAAATATCTCCATATGAATTATGGAAAGGTAGGAAACCTAACATAGGATACATGAAAGTGTAGGGGTGTCTAGCATATTACAGAGTACCAGATCCTAAGAGAACTAAATTAGGACCTAGGGCTATTAAGATTACCTTTGTTGATTATGCAAAGAACATCAAGTGTTATAGATTACTAGATTTGGAGTCAAATTCTATTGTGGAATCTAGTGACGTAGAATTTTTTGAGAACAACTTATCCAGTAACAGTAGAATTGAGGATTTACCTTTAAATTCGTCACAGCTTGGCATCTCACGGAAAGAAAGGCATGTAGAGGATCAGAATCATAATGAGCATATTGAACCTAAAAGGAGTAGTAGACCTAAAAAAAGGCAAAGCCTCTACATCCAGATTTTATTTATACAAGTGCAATAACATTTTTAGTAGAGGGTGATTTAAAAAACATCACTAATAAAATATCATTAGTACTGAATATAGAAGATGATCCCAAAACTTACACTGAGGCCATGTCTTCTAGAGATGCAGCGTTCTGGAAGGAATCAACAGACGATGAAATAGATTCTATCATGTCGAATGGTACATGGGTTTATGTTGATTTACCGCAGGGTTCAAAAGCTATAGGTTGTAAATGGGTGTTTTGGAAGAAATATAATACTGATGGTTCTATTCAAACCCTTAAAGCTAGATTAGTATCCAAGGGTTTCAGGCAAAAATAAGGTATTGATTATTTCGACACCTATGCACTTGTTGCTAGGATAACTTCCATTAGGATTTTATTTGCTTTAGCATCCATTTTTCACTTACATGTGCATCAAATGGATGTAAAAACTGCATTTTTGAACGGATATCTTAATGAAGAAGTTTACATGGAACAACCTGAAGGATATGTCTTACCAGGACAAGAAAACAAGGTATGTAAACTAGTTAAATCTTTATACAGTTTAAAACAGGCTCCGAAGCAATAGCATGATAGATTTGATATTGTTATCTTATCTTTTGGTTTTAAACATAATACTGCTGAGAATTGCATATACTCTAAGGTTCATAAAGAATCCATTGTTATTATATGTTTGTATGTTGACGACATGTTAATCATCAGCGACAACATGGATGGTGTAAATGAAACCAAAGCTTATCTTCACTCTAATTTCAAGATGAAAGATCTTGGTGAAGTTGATACAATTTTGGGTATCAAAGTTAAAAAACATGGTGGGGGTTATGCTTTGTATCAATCACAAGTGTTAACTAAATTTTAGCACCTGAAATTTAAAGAAGAAAACACACCATTTGACTCAAGTGTTAAATTGAGTGAAAATAATGGCAGGGAAATTGCGCAACTCGAATATGCGAGTGTTATAGGCTGCTTAGTGTACATAATACATTGTACCAGGCCTGATATCGCTTACGCAGTTTGTAAACTGAGTAGATATACAGGTAGACCGAGCCATTGGGAGAGTTCTTGGTTATTTAAAGAGAACTTATAGTTTTGGTTTGTTTTACAATGAGTTCTCTGCTGTACTAGAGGGCTATACCGATGCAAGTTGGATAACCAGTATTAAAGATAATAGCTCTACAACTGGTTGGGTTTTCACTGTAGGTGGAGGGGCAACTTCTTGGGCTTCCAAGAAACAGACATGTATGGCTCGTTCGACAATGGAGTCAGAGTTCATAATATTGGCCGCCACTGGTAGAGAGGCTGAGTGGTTAATTTGCTAATCGATATTCCTTTTCATATACAACATTCTTCAAGAATTTCAATATATTGCGACAATGAAGCAGCTTTATCAAGGGCGTATAACAGTACGTATAACGAAAAGTCTAGACATATTAGTCTACTACATGATTATGTGAGGCAGTTAATAATGGATGGCATAATCACTATCTCATATGTGAGATCAAAATGCAATTTGGCAGATCAATTTACCAAAGGACTTTTAAGGGAATTGGTAAAGACAACATCTGCAGGAATGGGACTGAAACCTTTAAGTGCATTAGTCACCGGTAATGGTAACCTGACACTACTAGGAAATGAATAGTTTGTTGGTTTAATGGGTAAAAACAAGTTACCGAGAAATGACTAGATTCAACACTATATTTAGTTGTCCCGGTTGTGAGTAGTGTTGGCAGTTAAAAATAGGAAGGTTCATTTATATAAGATCTTAATGGAATTCAATTCATTGTGAAAAAGTTTTCGAAATATAACAGGAACACTAGAAGAATTTCACCTATATGAGCATAGAAGTGGTGCCGCTTTTCATAAGAGTTATAGGTTTCTCTTGGGATTACTCATGAAACCCAGGCTAGCACAAGGCCATAAAAGTGCTAAGAGAATAATGAACTCTTATGAATAAAGTTGTTTATGTGTGTGTGATTTTTCCGGCCCTTTCATTTTGAAGTATTGGTTTAAAAGATATTGCCATCATTTACTTCGATTAAGCTTTGAAACATCGACACTAACCAAAGGTTTAGTCAGTTCTGACACCTCTGTGTATGCATAGAAACAAGGATCGACTAAAGATAAATTTATATTTAATCTAGTGGGGGATTTTTAGATATTTAATATGATTTCATATCAAATATATGTTTTCAGTTAGATTAAATATAAAAGTAAGAGTCCCTTTTAAATAGGATTGTGCATGTATAGATAAACTTGATGTTCCGAGGATAAGCGTTAACTGTTGTTGACAGTTTCTGTAACTGCCATATCCCTGAAAGATTTGAATTTCAAATCTTTGAAACGTTGTTTATATAATGATTGGTTTGGGAAAATATGTGTATGTACGATACTGAACATGCACTAAAAATGTATGTTTGGTATCTATATAAACCAAGCCAAACCATGATAGTAACACACAGAATCATCCAGTAACATTCTTGTTCTCTTCAATCTCTGCAATCCTTCCTTAAAAAGTATTAACATTAGTCTGTAGAATAAATAAGAGTTCAAGGGTGAACTACCAACTTTGTTGATTGTCGATTCACACAAAGGCTTCTTAGTATCTTGGGAAGCGTCTTGCGATCAATCCTATCAACAACTCTGAAGAGTAGGAGCAAATAACGCTTTAAGGACAGCGTACTAACGCGTCTCAAGCCATTACTACAATTGTTTATTTCTCATTGCAGGGATATTATCTAACATTCTTCCACAAAACTATATTCATAAATATATAATAATTTTCTTCAAATAAGACTAAGTTAAAAGAGATCTCTTAAGTGGACTTTGTATTTGTTATTAAACTGATTGAAACTAACTAAGGTAGTAGCATATTTAACCTTATCTCAGTGCTTTGTGCAGGTACGCATCACGTGCATCTTTACCACGATTCCTGCAATGGTTTAGTAGCAGTAATGATTTGCTCTTCCCGTTTAAGTTCCTTCACATCGTGAGAGCCTAACTAAAATCAAGGCATCATAAATAGTCTGCGCTTTCTCAATGGGATAAGAAGAAAGCCGACGTCATAGAATATCCTGGCACTCCAACAAGTAGGTGATGATTTTGCTTAAAACAATGCTAAATTTTTTCAAAGCAGTATCTATTGCATGTTCATCTTATACTTTATAACTTAAGAACTATATGTTAAAGAATCCTGAATGTTTGTGATGTAGTCTTTAGTACGCAGTTAAAAAATCCCGAATGCTTGCCATGTAGTCTTCACTCTTTAGTCACAGAACAAGTGTTGGTGTCATAAATCTTTATATCAAGACAATGTTTTCCTGAATTGACTGTTGCCAACAAGATTGTGCGAAATTCTTAGAGAATATATTTTACACATTACATCAACAATTTAATGAGTTAATTTTACATTTTCAGTAATTGTTGAACCTTTCATTGTTTGCTTGCAAATGTTGGCATGTCTTGAACCAGGATCTCTATCTGGGATTGCTAATTTAAAAAAAAAAACATATGGGTTGTGAAATCTGCATTATTTAACATGCATATTCAACATTATAGAGTAAGATAGCAATCCCTTTTGGTTACTTTTTAAAATTTCAATAAAATGTTTTACTTTCTCTAACTCATATAAGCTAGAGAGGGTGTTTCATGGTTGACTTCAAATAAAATTCTCACATAATATGCTGGGTTGATATGCTTTGCTGACTGAGCTATGTTTCTACATTTCAGCTTAGTGGATGTTGAGCTACTTCTTTTTCTGCTTTGATACCACCAGGTTTATTAAGCTAGGTTGTAATTGGAATTGTTGTCACTAATGTTTTGCTATTACTTGATTTTACACGAGGACGCATGGAACGACTTCATTGAAAGGCTCAATTGTAGACAATTGAGTTAAGTATATGACATAAAGAAAACATCGTGCATCTTTGTCATTGGGTCTTTCTGAGCGGACAAACACCGTTCAAAACTGTATTTTCGTTGTGGTGTTTAATGCTTTCTAAGTCTTCTCAAGTACCAAAGGACAGTAGGTAGCCGGATCTTGTGTGGGACAGAGCCATAGTACTTCTTGAAAACATGGGGTAGTTACTACCACTCTTTAGAGTTACAATTACATATGCCTGTTGTTTCTGATACCTATTCTCCTTTGTGGTGGGGTACTTACTAACATTGTATAGAATTGTTTATGATGATGTCCTGTTGTTACCGTCATTTGTGTTCATTTTTGTTGCATTGTCGATTATATTGTAGTGAATTCCAGAGGCTTTTATTCTTCCAGATGAAGCTTCTTTTGTCAGGGGTACATCTATATAGGCACATCGTCTTTCAGTCTGAGATAACACTTGGAATTGGTTGTGTATATTATGATTGTGTACAAGTAGGTAATATCAGTTCTATTGGACGTGTTGTGAATGGAGAAGTATACACATGGGTTTGGAAAGAGTGTATTCCTACAATGACTACCTGATAAGCAAACGTGATTGATGGCTGAACAAGGTGGTGTACTTTACTAAACATGCTTATTTGCATTGATCCTCCTACATGATTCATGGAGATCATTGTTAGGAGATAGTCGTCTTCTGAAATTAGGTCTTACAGGTGGATACTCACTAATTTATGATGGCCTTCACTGAATCAACCTTTACTCAATCATCACAATTGCTACAATTCTATTGATTGGTCATATCTCCTGAGAATAAATCAGTTAGTCATATAATAAGGTCTTTGTGGTTTGGTAATTTCAAAGTGAGATTATATGTTATTCGGACTTTGTTTGGAACAAATCAGAGGTTTGTGTTTGATTGTGTTCTCTTTTTAATATATTGTTTTCTCTTTTCTCTTTTTGATTGTTTTGATTTTGTAGATGGACTCCACAAAAACCAGACCAAACACAACTAAGGCGTTGCATGTTAGACCAACTTTGGGTTTATGTTTGGTCTGGTTTGTGAACCTATAGGAAGGGTAAAAACAGTATAGGTTCACAAACTAGACTTGAGATATAAGCTCCAATAACCATGACTGAATTCTTAGAGGTAAAGGTCGGGCCAGATGAGATCTGACACGCGCATCCTATTACCAACTCACACATCACACATTCACAAGGTCTATTTCAACTGCGACTGGGTCTAACATGCACCGGGAACTACCATTTGACTCCAACCTATACTAGCACTGAAACCAAACACCCATGAAAATAAGGTCAAGTTCAGGAATTTACTTCCACACTCAAAGCAAAAAAGCATAACCAAGATGAATTGATTGTTATGTACACAACAAGGGTCTCTATGATATCACTCAATGTTCATTTGCACTATTTCATCTCTATTTTATAATCATTCTTTACCTAGAACAATACTTTAAAAAAAAAACTATTTTTTTTTCAGAAAAGAGGCAAATAGATGATATATTGCAAATGCCGATTTTGGAAATCGGAAACCTTACAGCAGTTTATTAAGATCATATTACATTCATCAAGTTTTTGTATCTCCAAAAGTTCTTGAACTTTTCAATCCTTTCAAACACAAAAACCATTTCAAAGTTCCCAGAGGGCCAAGCAACATCAACAAGCCAAATTGCTTTTGTAACAAAATCAACATGGATAACTTCACAAAGCAGTGACTGGATCAGGTCCAACTAGATGTTTTCAAGAACATGTACAGTAAAGTAGCATGAACTATGTTTTTTAAAATACCAATATGTACAAAACTTAAAGTAGCAGGAATCATAGTAACATAAATCAAAGTGTAGATAGGGCGAAATGAGTTGCTGGTTTTTACGGAATTGAGGAGACGACTGTGCGGAGGAAACTCCTTGAACCGAGCGAACTGTTAAACCTCACACAGATGCACTGCGAGAAGGGAGTGCTTTGAATTCGAGAGATCTGTAGTACTCGGCCTAAACCAAGTACAATGGCCGTTTCGAGTAAATTGGTCACAAGAGAGGATGGGTCGATCTGTAGGAGGAAGCTGAGAAATGTGTGAGATCAATGGTGATCCAAGATTGTAGGTGTGTTGTGTATTATGAAATAAGATAAGTTCTGAATGATTGAATTTGCTCTGTTGAGAGTAATTGCTCAGACGTTGAGATGTTAATCTCTTGTTGTCTGTTTGACGTGAGATTGTCTTTTCAATCATGATTCAGGGACTTATTTACATTGCTGGAATTGTAAACACCATGATCCCATGAAGTGTGACAGTTGACGGAATCAAAGAGTGGATAAAATGGAAATCGTGTTAAAACCAGTTGCTCAACGTGTGGAGACTTGGTTGATTTTCCATCCACTACTTTGTTAACTCCTCCAACTGATTGCACGACTTGCTCACATTCTCATCGTGTGTATGAACACACGTGCCGTAGACCACCAGACCAAAACCCTAGTTAATATCCCCCCATGTAACACGATTTATGTCTCGTGTGATTGTGGAGTCTGCAAGGCAGGCGTGTATTTAGTTGGTCAAATGATGAAAATATATGGGACCAGCCTCTTGCAAGCCAAAGAGCCAACCTTGGTTGGTCAAGGTAATAAGCTCATGTCATCAAAGTGTTCGCGTCTCAGTCCTGAGAATTTTGATATTTTCTGATGTGCGTTTGAGCAATCATTTGAGAAAATATGAAGAAATCAGGGATTTTGCTGAAACTGAGGAAACTTCATGAGATGAAGGAAAATAATTATAAAATGAAGGAATCATGGTGTGTGGGACCTGCTATGGCTAAGGCATGGCCGTCCGGCCAATGAACACGGTCCCATGACGCTTTTCCTAATTTTATATTATTTTCATGATTTTATGAAAATATCATGAAATCAAGGAGTTTGTTGAAACCAAGGAGTTTCCTTGAAGTGAAGGAGTTTCCATGAGGTGAAGGAAATATAAAAAAATAATAATAAAATAAGAGGCGTGTGGGACCGACTAGGGCATGACCAAGTAGGCTAGGTCCTAGGTCCCACAAGTTTACCTAATTTTATATTATTTTTCATGACTTTATGAAAATATCATGAAATCAAGGAGTTTCCTTGAAGTGAATAAGTTTCCATGAGGTGAAGGAAACGTAAAAACTAATAATAAAGTAAGAGGCGTGTGGGACTTGCTAGGGCCCGGTCCCACAAGTTTACCTAATTTTATATTATTTTCCATGACTTTATGAAAATATCATGAAATCAAGGAGTTTCCATGAAGTGAATGAAACATAAAAACAAAAAATAATAAAATAAGAGGCGTGTGGGACCGGATAGGGCATGACCGGCCGGCTAGAGCCCGGTCCCGCATACCTAATTTTATATTATTTTTCATGACTTTATGAAAATATCATGAAATTATGGAAATACCATGAGATCAAGGAATTTCATGGGATGAAGGAAAGAATAATAAAATAATAAGGAATTTAAGGTGTGGGACCGGCCACAACTAGGGCATGACCGGCTAGGCTTGGTCCCGCATACCTTTCCTAATTATTTATTATTTCCTTGATGTGAAGGAAACACCATGAAATTGAGGAGTTTCCTTGAAACAAAGGAATTTTGTTCAAATGAGGGAATTTTCATGGGATCAAGGAAAATAATAAAATATGATAAAATATAAAATTGGACGTGGGAATGGTCACGGCACGGCCGACAGGTGGGCCCAGTCTCCAGGTTAATATTTTATTATTTATTATTTTCTTTCCTATTTTGCATAGGTTCATCGTCCCATCGTATTTTGAAATACTCATTCGTGCATTCAGGTGCTTGTTAGTGCATTATTGTTGAGTACACTTGCACCATTTTGGTCGGGGCTTACTCGATAGTAGCTCAGATACCCGTGTGTTGAATATTTATTACTAACCCATGGAGTTCTGCTGGGAAGAACCATAAATTGAAGTAACGAAATATTATGAAAACATTGATTATTTTCCAGGGATTCAGTTAATGAATCTAATGATTTAAGAATAATTAATTGATGGCTCTATACTAGTACGATTGTCTAGGAGCATTAATTATTCGGGAATTGAGTGATATGAGCTTGTTGAAGCGTCATATTTCTTTTATATAGTCAGGGAAAACATTTTTACATCCTGAAGACGTTATTGCTCTATACTAGCAGGCAAGTTGTCTAGGAGCCGTCTAATCTTGCAATTTTATATAAAAGTGAAAACTGAAATTGCTCAGTATTCATGAGATATGTCGTTGCCTCAGCTAAGAGACTACATATTTACATATACTCTGAGAGACAGTATTCTCAGTCAGAGATTCTCGTGGCATGAGCTTTCACGCTTTCGATAAGAGACATAAGCCTCAATACTCGTCTGATTGTCGGATCTGGAGCATATACAGTTATGGGAAAAATCAGATATTACATGTGAAAAATTGGGGGTACAACAACCACACCCAATAATTCATTTGGCAATCCGAGAGGACTTACTCTAATATACTTTCAAGAGAATCAACTAGAGAGTCAGACTCAATCTTATAAGAAAGTATATCAAAGAGCGATATCTCTATTTCTCAATTCAAACTGCAATCAGAAAATAGGAATTTGCGAGCCTGATTGAATATAAGAGAAATAACTTGAACGACACCAAAGACCAATGTTCAAGTGTCAAGTTATGAGACTGAAGAAATTGAAGATTCAAGGATGAAGTCAGGGTTTGATGTTGAAGTAATGGTGGAAGTTATGAGACTGAGTGGAATGCAGCTGTAGGTGGAGGTTGATTGATTTGTAGTCACGGAATATGGGTTCTGCTGATTGTTGATGTTCAAGATGAGGATTGCTGTTGAAGTAATGGTGTTAGTCTGGCTGAGATGAAGCTATAGAAGGTGTAATATTGCCATTGATGTTCAAATGGTGGAATAGAAGCTAAAATGGTGAGAGGTTGATGTTGCGGACTTAACAGAGAAGATTATGAAATGGGTTTGCTGTCAAGAACAAGATGATGTTGTTGCAGTTAAGACATGAATTTGATTTTGGTAATGAGAATGGCTACATGAATGACATTGAAATTTATTGCAACTGAAGCTGAGATGAAACTGGGAGCTATAGAAGATGCAGTCAAGCCATGGTGTTGGTTGTGTTTAATTGTTGCAGAATTGAATGTGTGGGTGTTACTGAAAATGCAGAGATGGAGCTTGTGATTGTTTTGGTGTTGTGGCAGTGAACTCAGAGTTTGCAGCTGTGCTTTGGTGGTATTGCATTGTTGCAGGGGTGTGTGGCTATAACAGTGGAATGCGGTAAGAGCTCACAGAGGAGATGGCAGTGAAGCTGGTGCTGCTGGGATTAATGATGGAGTGGTGGATTGAACTCGCAAGTGAGGCAACTAAGATGTTGTAGCAGAAGGTGGCACTGAGATTTTCAATGGACCAGCCGGTGTTGGCTGTAAAGATGCAATGGTTAGATGAATGTTAGGATATGCATATTGTAGGAATGAAATTGCAGGTGCAGTTGGAATGGAGAATCTGTTGTTTTATGTGTTGCACTGGTGGAGCTGAGAATGATGAGAAGAAGATGGTTTGTATGAGTTCCAGTTGTTGCAGTCAAGAGCAGCTGTTGATATAGCTGGTGCAACCAATGTGTGCGTGTGTTATATGGTTCGGGCTTATGACCAAGGAAATGGGTGATTGCAGGCATGGGAGTTCAGGTGAAGCAATTGGTAATGGCTGGTGCTTGTTGTGGCTTGTAGTGGTGCTGATGGAAGGTTGGAATTTATTTGAGAAGATAATTGGCCTGGAAGAGAAGAGTTGAAGCTGCAGGAGAGAGGGCTCAATATGTAGTGGTGCTGCACAATGATGGTGCAACACAGCACATGTTCAAGCCTTGCAAAGAATGGCTTATGCCTTGGCCAGAAGTATACCAAGTCAGCTGAGTTAGCACTGACTCAGATCTGACTGAGCTTATTAGAATCATGAGTCCCTGACTCACGCATGACTCGGTCCTTTATCGAGTTGACCGGTTTTGATCGGTGATTTTGACGGCTACTTGAAGACGATTCCCGGTGACCATTCCGGCCGAATTCCGGCGGTGAACCCAGTTTTCCGGCGACATGTTTTTGGTATAGTTTCTACATGGGTTTTTCTCTCATATGGGCTTGGTGGATTTTCATCTAATGGACTTTGAAGACTATACCTAATTTTGGAACAAGAGGAGTTATAAAAGAGAAGTCCTTCTACAACTTGGATGACGTTTTATTCTTGGAGCTAAGGAGAGAGCCGTTTTTGTTTACGCTACTAGGGTTTGCTTTGTTCATCTTCTTCTATTCAATTGATATTTTTATGATGAACTCCATAGCTATGAGTAGCTAAATTCTATATTATTGGTTAAGGATGTAATCCTATTTCTACAACTTGTGCTTGTGTTATGTATTAGTTTTCTCTCTTGATTATCGTTTAAATCTCTATTGTTTTTAATAATCACATGATTGATGTATTGTGATAGGATTAAGATGTTTGGTTAGTTAAGTGGCCAATTAATTGAACTTGCATCCTTATCCATAGCTATTTTAGGGTTTTTCATCGTGCGGTAACCCTGAATACAAGTAGCATGATATGATTACGGTTTGTAGTGATACACTCTTGTAATCATATGTAGAGTTTGACCATTTTCCGAATTGTTATGCGCAATGTATGACAATTGCATTGATTAGCCTATTTCTGAAACTTAATGCTCCTAGGAATTGAACTTAATTAGCGCAAGGCGTTAGGTTATTCTTTAGGTAGAATTCACATACGCAGCTCTAATGTGTGTGTTGATGAACTTAGAAAATTAATAGATTATCTTGCTCTCTTGATTCTCTAGGCTTTTGACAATAAAAGATATTAAATTGTAATTCTATTCATATATGCAAGCACATGTCTAAGATTGAAGATGAATTCCTTGACCAATATCTTTCTCTCATTGACTTTCTATAATTTACTTTGTTTTTGATTTACTTTTATTGCTTACATAAAATTCAAAAATTCCCCATTGGTTACTTTAGGAAATTGAATACGTAATAACTACAATTTCCTCTCTGTGGAAAAGAACTCTTTCTTATCATATACTTTAGGAAAGTGAAATTATTTTTGACGCATACGACAGCGATCAGGGATTCACATGTAGACACCAGGTTCTCCCACTTCTGAATAGCTGATTCCGTAACAGCACGGATGGGCGTGTTTTCCATCTCTGCGACCATGGGAAAGAGACAATTCACGGTGGAAACCAAGGCAGACGAGCAATGTTGCACCACACTCCTGGTGGCGATGTGGCCGTATCTCATCCATATCTTTGTGTAAAGAGTCACGAATTCCTTCCGCACCAGAAACCCACCAACGTTCCGATAATTGGAATACAAGCACCGCATACGGGTTCTGAACGACCAACCTGCGTTGGGATACTCATGACAGAAGATTCCTAAATCGGCGTTCTCCAGATCTATAGCGGTTGGCGGGATCGGACTCGAAGAAATGGGGGTAACCAAGTCATCCTCATCAATGACGGTGACGCATGATCCGACGGGATATCTCTGCACACAAAAAAAAATCTCTTTTGTTACTCGTCAGCAAACAAAGGAACAGTAAACAGCAGAGTAGTTGTTGATCAATGAAAGCATACCGGTATAATCTTTTTGACTCGGATGATCCGGGTAGGGGAGTTATCGCAAGAATTAGGCCTCACGCGCTTGATCAAGAATCCTACTGCTCGAGGATGTTTCATTCTCGACCGACATGATGAAGAGATATGGACTCAACAAGAGGAAACCTTTGTTTCAAAACGGGAAAGACGATGCTCCTTTACCGACATAAATACTGGTGAAACCCTAAAAAAAAAAGGCCGAGTAGACAAAAGTTGTGATTACATCACGGCCGGGAAATCAGACTCAAACAGAGTCTCTCACCAAAACCCTAATGAAAGGTAAACAAAATAAACACAAGAATGTAAACGCTTTTCAAAGTTGGATGAGGGAGATGTTTCCTATTCGAGATACACATGGAAAGAGGCAACCGGGCCCGCCTCACGATATCAACAATCCGCGGACGAGCCAAGCTAAGCCGCGCCAAAGCCGCGCCCGAGTCGAGTCGTGCCTGAACCAAGTCGCGCCAAGCTAAGCCGCGTCTGAGCCGAGTCGCGCCCAAGCCAAGCCGCGTCCAAGTTACGCCGATCCAAGCTGCACCAAACCTCTTCCAACGCCTCACCGATCCGATCGCTAGCTACGCAATACCTGCGGCTCCCATTCCAAGCTGACACATGACCAAACCGAGTTGACACCCTTCATCTTAACCAACAATCGCATCTACCTTGCTTCACTGCCCGCCAATGAACGACGCAAGTAGAATTCATGCAAGGCCGCCAACACAAGGATCACAAATTCTCGGGACACTCTCTAAAAAGGTTAGATGAATTTTCCTAGCCATCTTTCATGACCCGGTGCGCAACAATGCTCTTGTTCCGAGCTAACAGGGGACTTAATGTTGATGGTGGTTTTTAGCTTAGGGATAAAATTGTAAAACCGTACATCTGGCATGACGTCACTATGACCAATAACGTATTTATTGAAACAATCAGCGTATTTACGTAAAAATTACCAGGGTACCTTTTTTTTATACATGTGTCATGTTCCACGACAGAACCCTTAGTATTAACTGACATCACCTTTGTATACACCTAACCCTAATTCTCCCACCGTGCCAATGGCAAACCATGCCAGCCACGTCTTGACGAGGTGTCGAACTCGCAAAAATAAATTTCTCTACTTCTCTTTAACTAGCAAGTAGTATAATGTAAGTAGGATCGTCCCAAGGAGGTATGAAGTTCAAGTTGTTATGCAAATACTCTTAGCAAAGATGATTTTGTTGTAGAAATGCTGAAAATTGTAAAATGTATTCAAATATGAGATGTAATTGATTAAAGGTTCATTCTAGACCACGGAATACAAACCAAATTGATAGATAGCTATATTCTTCACATTATCATGTTACTAACAACCCTAGAATAATTAGTACGCTCAACTATTCCGTTATTATCTCCTAGCTCACCGGATACGGAGCGCTCGACCACTGGGTTCCTACTTGCCAAGTTTCCTAGAGGTACGCTTACTAGGTTTCACTTAAACAAGTGCTCTAAGTTCTGTGGAGATAAGGTTGCTCCTAGTGATGAACTCAAAAGCATGAATCACCTACTAGTGTTGATTTCTACATATAGGTACTTAACAAAGTCCCATCATCAATACCTATATATTGCTACTTGCGTTTATTTTCTCTAGACAATTACTGAGTCAAGAAAATCTAAACTAGCAAATAGATTAAGAATTAATGATTCAATTTAGAACTTAAACCCTTAACAAATAATCCATAGACAATATTAGCATGGTAGAAATCAATCAATAACATTAATGAATGCAAGAGAACAAGTTTTTCATATCAAATATAGATTCATATTTCGGCTTCAAATCGCCCTTAATCAAAGAGAGTTTTAGTTACTCATAATATTGGAGTTCATCATCAAATAATAATGGAAAAATAAAGTAAAGAAGATGAAAATATTAAATGAAAGCAAACCCTAGCTCCGGCTCTCTGCAAAACTCCAAGAAGAATACGTATCTCTTGATCCGTAGAAGTTTCCCTTTTTGTAGCCTTTTTCTCCTTCCAAAACTAGGTTAAGTCTCAAAAGCCCATATCCAATGTGTCCACCAAGCCCACACAAGAGAAACCCATGTAAGAAAATATGTCAAAAATAGTTAGCCGGAAAGCTGGGTATATTGCCGGAAACCGACCGGGATTTGGTCGTAGCACGTTCTGTGTGACCAGAATTAGGTCGTCACGGTTATCAAGCCGGAGTCAAAGTAATAAATAACGCCAAAGTTGACGATCGACTAACGGTCAACATCTCTCGAGTCGAGGTTCGAGTCGGTCTTTAGGCTCTGGCCGAGTGGACTAATTAGCCGAATCGCAAGGCCCGAGCCATTGCACTTTTGCATATGCCATATGTTGTGATGCGCCATCACAACCGCAACCTCAACTTACGCTTCTTCCACTCACTCAGAGCCTCATTTTTATTTCTTCACTCAAACCTCCCTTCAAGCATAGCCAATTCCTGCGAATCACTTCAAAGAGCAACTCCTCCATATTGGCGACTCAACCTCTCTTTTTCTACTAATCACCGCACAAAGCTTCACCGCCCACATCTCCGCACCTTCACAACTTGGCTGCAAATCCACTTAACTCCCGTAATTTCACCAAAATCGCAGCTCAATCACCACTTCAGTCGCCACTGTAATGCCCCTTCAAATAGCACCACACCAACACTGTCTACCTGCAACTTCATTCTGCAAGTTCATACTATCTTCTCTACAGGCACATAATCCCACTGAACTTCAATATCTTTCTCAGATCCTGCAATACTCAGCAGCATCACCCCAAAGCTATTCCGCCTGTAGCCTTCATAAGCATTCTTCACACCAGCTTACAGTCTTGCATCATCTGTAGCTGCACCAGTTCGCTGCAATATCAGTACCTCCATCTCGACTGCCAGCTACTCTCATTGCCATCACCATTCAACATGGCTTCACCGTCTCGAGTTGCAGTAGTAGTCACAATCGTCATTCATCATTGGTCCTGTGTATGACCATCTCAAGCTCCAACTATCTCCACGATGACAAAGAAGCCATTCGACTTACTTCCCGTCCATCACCAACTACAACAAGAACACGAACCATCTCGTACCAAATCATCACCGATATCATCTCTCCGCCATGCTAACTACCAGTTCACCACTTCGACTCGAGAAGAACCGAACTCTTCATCCACAAGAGCATCTCAACTTCCTAACTTTCCCGGTTGCAGCACTCTCACAAAGACCACCGCAATTGACCATTTCCCCGCCATCTCGATTTGCAAACACTCGCACTTCAGTCCACACCAGAGCACCGCATTCTCGCGACTCCAGTGCACCCTCTCGACATGCCACCGCACTCCAAACATCGCCGAGACCGCAACTCGCAACCATCCACCTCCATCGCACCCAACTCTTCCTCTTAAACTCACAAGTCTTCTGCCCATTCTCGCATCCGAGCACCAAAGCAATAACAACAGCTCCAACTCGCATTTTTCCATTGCAACATCACCAACCTACTCGGCAGAAGAACAAAGCTAACACTTCTCAGCCGATCCATTGCACATTCTAGACCTGCAATTGCATTCCAGCTTCATTAACTCCATTGAATGCAAACAAGCGGCAACATCTCACCGCTTCAGCATCCGTGTCTCCTTATCGCTCCCAGCAACGCACAGCCATTCTCTTCTTTACAAAGACATTCGGCCAACCATGGCTACAATAAGAAAAACAAGTCTCAAACGCCATCGAACCCTCGGGCAGAACATCGTCCTTCGCTGTTTTCTCGCCACAACCGAGCTAAAATTCCATCACTAACTCGACCATTAACCCCATGGCAACAATCCACCGATTTTCCAAGATCAATACAAGCTCAAAACTCCATTCCATGATCCCGACCAGCTGTAATACGATCATCTCTCATCAGTACCGCTTCATCAATTTCTGCATACATCATACTTCTTCCTGTCTTCATAACCAGTTCCGATCCATCTAACTGAAACTCAACTCAAGAACTAAACCCCAACAGACCACATCCATCTCGTCCCCTTGTAGATTTCAAGTAAAGATCTCGACCCTTTCCATCACAGACTCATAGTGCAGCTTGGTTCAGTGAGCAATAAGAGTTGCGTAAAACCGCCGCCATTCAAGCATTTAGTCGAGCACTCAGATGCGTCTCCCGCAATGTGGAGTCGGATAGAACTCGCAAATTTAGTACCTTTCACAGCCTCCTTCCCCGACATTTGAGATACGGACAAACACCCATTCTCTGCAATCACATTTGAGACTCACAAACATTCATTAATTTCATTCCGTTCATCACCGACTCAACGGAAGCAAACACTTTCTTCACTGACTTCTCTCGGCTTCGTAGTTCCGTCTAACATTCACAAACTCAAGTTCGAGCAAACCCATCTTCGATTTCTTCTCAAACTCATGAATCATCTCCTCCGCTTACCTGGAATCAATGGCAGCAACACCGTTTTCCTTCCCCGTATTTCCGTTCATAAACAAAACTTAAGCTTACTTATCGACTCTACTGCTCCATGTTAACTCCTACAAACTCATATTGACCAAAGCACGAACTATTGTGGCCATGGTTAGGCGGCAAAAGAACTTGGTGCAGAGGCATCTTCTCGGCTCAGGGAGAAGGAAATAATTGTGTGATGACTGATGAGACTGCACTTTATAAAGGAGGAGATGCCCCTAACGAACTTCACCATCTTTAGCGAACTGGCGGATGGTCGCCCTTATCCTCGACCGAACTCCCATTAGCACTTGCCTATGAAATATCAGTTGCACCTTTCGCCATGTTTCTTCTTCTTTTGCTTCAAACGACTCCAAAGTACCTAACAAACTCAAATTCACACATAAGATACATAATTTACATGAAAATTCGCAAAGAAAGCATAAATACTAGATATAAAATTAGGTGTTTATCACACCTATCACGTCTCTGTGCTAAGGCATGCCAACCATGCCAGCCGCACCACCGTGCCAATGGAAAACCATGCCAGCCACGTCTCTACGCCAAGGCATGCCAATAATGCTAGTCGCACCACCGTGCCAATGGCAAACCATGCCAGCCACGTCTCTGCGCCAAGGCATGCCAACCATGCTAATCACACCACCGTTCCAATGGAAAACCATGCCAGCCACGCCTCTGCGCCAAGGCATGCCAACCATGCCAGCCGCACCACCGTGCCAATGGCAAACCATGCCAGCCACGTCTCTGCGCCAAGACATGCCAACCATGCACGCCGCACCACCGTGTCAATGGCAAACCATGCCAGCCACGTCTCTGCGCCAAGGCATGCCAACCATGCCCGCCGCTCCACCGTGCCAATGGAAAAGCATGCCAGCTACTTATCCACGCCAAAACGAAGGTTTGCAATAATCAACGACTACCCTTCTCTTCGAGATACAGATCTCGACCATCCTAGTTCGCCACCTAACGCACGGCAACTTGCAGCCCAAGGCCAAACACCACGGTTTGCACCAAACCCTAGTTTTGGCCGCGCCTATACCATGCTAGCCTCTCCTTCACGTCATTGGTTGCCAAAACGAAGGGTTGCAACAATCAACGACCACCCTTCCATCTAAGATGCAGATCTTAGCCAGTCTAAAGTTACTCACTGACGATGGAAACCCATACCCAAAGCCAAAACACACGGTTTGCACCTAAACCCTAATTTGGCCGCGCCTACTCTTTGACAAGGCCATGACTCAACGTCAAGTACTACAAACGAAGGGTTGCAATAATCAATGACTACCCTTCTATTTGAGATGCAGATCTCGACCACACAAGTTCGCCACCGACGCATGGAAACTTGCGGCCCAAAGCCAAAACACACAGTTTGCACCTAAACCCTAATTTGGCCGCGCCTACTCTCTGACAAGGCCATGAGTCAACGCTGGCTGCTAAAACAAAGGGTTGCAATAATCAACAGATACCCTTATCTTTGAGATGCAGATCTCGACCACACAAGTTCGCCACCCGAGGCATGGAAACTTGCGCCCAAAGCCAAAACACACGGTTGCACCTAAACCCCTAATTTGTCGCGCCACTCTATGGAAAATCCATGCTCAACGTTTGCTGCTAAAACGGAGGGTTGCAATAATCAACGAATACCCTTCTCTTTGAGATGCATATCTCGACCACACAAGTTCGCCACCTGACGCATGCAACTTGCGGCCCAAAGCCAAAACACACGGTTTGCACCTAAACCCTAATTTGGCCGCGCCCACTCTATGGCAAAGCCATACTCAACATTGGCTGCTAAAACGGAGGGTTGCAATAATCAATTGCTATCCTTCCCTCTGAGATGCAGATCTCGTTCGTTCAAGTTCGCCACCTAATTTACGACCCAAATCCAAAACATCACGGTTTGCATCTATACCCCAAATTTGGGCGCGTCTATTCTTTGGCAAAGCCATGTCGACTCTACCATGGCCACTAGCATGCCACCATGCCATACGTAACACCTTGCTACACATTTTCCCATGAAAACACTCAAGATATCTAACACATGTCACAAACTGGGGGATGCTCATAAAGGGTATTGGTTTGGCGGTTTACAGCGTGTGGCGTACACTACGCCCGTTACATGAAAGTGTCATAAGAATGAGTCAGTTAGCAAATACAAGGAATAATGGTGAAACGCTCCTTTCATTATGGAACATCAATTCCAGGCGTTACCCATTTATCACCTCCTTCCACTTTACTCAGTCGTTTCCGTTTTCTACGAGACCAGAGTACGTTATGTTACGACTTGTATAAATAGGTCTTACCTATTTCCACCAAATAACAAGTTTTGGTCAGGAGCATACAACACTCAGAAACCACTTGCTAGCTTTCCCATCTGTTAGCTTTCACTTTCTGATACAAGTCAAACAACTACTCTTCCAAAATCAACTATTCTGGTCTCAAAATTTTCTTCGCTTCCCTCCCTAAAACCAACCCTTCTCATTCACTTTGTGACCGAAGCAAGTCTGGAACGACCATTTCTTGGTTTATGCCAAATTTGTACAAATTGATCTCTCGAATCTAAAGTACTCCCTTGCAGTACATTGTTTAGGGTTTAAACTCAGTTTCTCACCCACTCACGCGAAATTACCGAAATCAGTAGAATCCGTTTTCACTCTCAAACTGTTAATTACTCCAAAGTTGTATTTGAAGGGGACTGTAAAAATGTTATATATGTTGTCTCGTCAAATGAGCGATCTGTTAGGTTAGAAAATCAAGCTCTATTAGCAGATTGTCGCGCTCAACTTCAGAGTATTGTTTCTTTTTTCCGTGTTTCTGTATATAGGGAATGCAATAATGCCGCGGACACGCTGGCTAACATAGCTAAGTCTGGTCGAACGTCACAGACTTGGATGGCTGCACCTCCTGTGATTCTCTGCAGTATGTTACTAGAGGATCATCACTCTGTAACTTAAACTTTATTAATGTGACTTACAGAGGGTTAGTCCACGAGTGACCTTGGGGGAGTTTAATGTATTTTAGATCTTGGGGATTTTGAGGGAGTGTAAGAGAGTTTAGGGAGTTTGATAGAGTTTGGTGTTTTGAGTGTAGGGAGTTTGAGAGACTCTCCCAAAATCACTACTTTTTTGAGAGATTTGGAGTGAGGCAAAAATACACTGTAAACTCCCTAAAACTCCACAAAAAAACCCAATTCACTAGCATTCTATTTTGTACCACTAACAGGGAGTTTAAGAGCTTATTTCAAACTCCCCCACGACTAACTACACCCAACTCCTCGACTCCCTTGAGGACTAACACCCTGTTACTTTTCTGATCAAAAATAAAATAAAAATAAAAAATGCGTACCGATAATTGGTGAACCCTAGATACATGGGAAATTGTACTTGCATTTATGAATGTAATATTACATTAGAATGCGGTGAATCACTTGACAGTTGGGTTTTACTTTGCTTTTTAATGAAATTTTCATTTTTCGCCTTCTTCTCCCCCAAATTCTCTTCTTTTCTCTCTTAAACTCTCGTCTCCAGCTCCTCCGCTGTATCTGATATCCCTCGTCGACTCCACTCATCTTTACAGGTACCATTCTTAATCTCTCCAGCTCGCTCGAATTCTTCGTTAGTTGGTTGAGTCAAGACTGAAATTTGTTTTTGTTAGTTTTTAAATTTAGGGTTTTAGAAATTGAAAGAATCTGGAGTTTAAGAGCTTATTTCAAACTTAACATATCGAATGCCCCACGATAATTTCTTTTTAATGAAATTAAGTTTTGGGAAACACTTTTGACTCTCAAGCGGAGTACTTTTAACATTTTAGATTTTAAAATGCACCCAACTACTTTAGATTAAGCATAACTGTCAACCATCGCGGAAATATAACAAGCAATCCTAATTGGAGTAAATTAGGAGTGATAATGTTAAAGATGCAAGAATCAAGCTGTAATTATTAACAAGAAAACCCAAGACGTAACTACACTTTTTTATCGTCGTAGATATAGTCGTTTTGGGTTAAAATGGCTGTTATGGGTGTAATCTGAGGTTCTTGGTCTCTTTTATTGCATCAGTTCGAAGTCAGATGATCGTAGGGGTTTATCTTTAAACCATACACTCTTAAACTGGGACTCCTTCTTTGTTTTTTAGTTCTATTTGGGTTTTCTATAATCTTTTTTGTGTAGTAAGGGTTTGTCGGTTTAGGATCTTCTGGTCCTGTTTGGGTTGTAAGCTCTTCCGGCCTTTCTTGCTTACCCCTAGTAGGCGTTCGTCTATAAAATTTTTACATTTGCTGATTAAAATAAAATAAAAATAAGGTTTGGTATGACATAATTTTGAACCCATGTTTTTAATTTGTTGCGTATGACATTATAAAGATTCTTAAACACTATGATTGTCACATGGAGCAAGTTTGGGTTGCAGACTCGAAAGTATCTCCTTAAACTTGCAGAGGACCTCACAGTTTTCACCCTCACCTTTTAGACTCATGTAGTATAAGTATCTCAGATGTGACTTGGCATTGATATTTTAACTGAGTTATTTAATGTGTCAGGGAGCGTGTGGGTGGATCAGCATACTTGTTTAAGTATCTGTTAATGCAAGACACCGTTGCTTCTTGATCCACATTGTTTGGTTCTTGGTGAGAATCAAAGGTGTCTGGTTCCAGGCAAAATGGGTTTCGATAATGAATGCATATTAAACATTCAGTCTCTTGCTGGAGAATACTTTTGTCCTGTTTGTTGCCTACTTGTTTATCCAAGTGAAGCGCTACAATCACAATGCACACACTTGTACTGCAAACCATGCTTAAGCTATGTTGTTGGGACTACAAAAGCTTGTCCCTATGATGGTTACTTGGTGACAGAAGCAGATTCTAAGGTTATTTTTTTAAACTCTCATTTGTATTGAGTATTTAAATTAAATGTGTCGTAACTGTCAGTTAAACATATGCAGCCTCTGATAGAGTCAAATAAAGCACTAGCTGAAACAATAGAGAAGATAGCAGTTCATTGTCTCTACTACAGAAGTGGGTGTCCATGGCAGGGTTCTTTGTCAGAATGCACAGCCCATTGTGCTGAGTGTACCTTTGGCATTTCCCCAGTTGTATGCAAGAGATGTGGAGTTGTGCATCGCCAGGTTCAGGAACATGCACAGAGCTGCACAGTGAGTGCAAGAGTGAACCTTTATTTGAGTCGCCTTTTCTTTTTTATCACCGTCTTTCTGTTTTACATCTTTATCTTGTTTGCATAGGGCGTCCAACCACAGCAGGCAGACAGTGCCCAGGATGCAACTGCAGCATCCAGTATGGTGGCTGCCGCCCAGCAGAACCAAGCGGCTACCAAGGCAGGAATGCAGGCTTCTCAAGCTCGGTCCACCCAGATTGCTGCTACAGTAGCTCCAGCATCTGGACAAGATCAAACTATAATTACGACGAGTACTCAGCCTCAAGCAGCAGTTACTTCTGCTCCTACTCCTGAGCAGTGGTATCAGCAGCAGCAACAGAACTATCCTGGATATGATCCATATCAACAACAATATCAGCATTATGCTCCATATCAACAAGCTCATCCTGCAACTGTACAAGGTCAACATCAGCCTCAAGTCCGTCCCCAAAGCCAATTTCAACAACCCCAACTACAGTCTCAATCCCAACCTCAAGTGCATTTGCAACAGCAACATCCTCAAATGCAGCAGACATCCAGTCGTCCACCTATCCAAGGCCAGCCACATCCAGAGTTGTATCCCCAAGCTCGGCCTCAGCCACAGGCACATCCAGTGCAACTCCAACACCAACCATACTTGCAGCTTCCGCAATCACAGCCATTATTCCAACCCATTCCCCAATCCCAGCCCCATATGCAACCACATCTGCATCCACAGGTGCCAATTCAACCCCCTTTGCATTCCCTATCACAACCACATTCGCTACATCCCAATGTTCTGACGCAGCATTCACCCGCTCAGGCTTTGACAGGCCACCAGTCTTATCCCCAACCACAACCATACCAAAAAGTGCTTCCAGGTGCTTTACCACAACTGCCTCATCATATCCATTCTCAGCAGGGTATAACACAACGTCCGAACATGCTTCCAGTACAGCAAGTGCGTCCTCAGATTCATCACCCTGGTCAGGTACGTTCCCGGAGACCTCCTAGCAAGGGATGGTGCAACATATGTAAAGTAGACTGTGAAACAGTAGAGGGTCTAAGGGATCATTCACGGACAAGGGATCACCAAAATTTGGCCATGAATGTCAAAAAGAATAGTGCCGAGAAACAGAAACTGTAAGCTATTATGTTCCTTTACTGCTGATAAATGTATAAAACTCCTTCTTTCTGACTATGAAGTCATTTACTTCTTTTCTGTCCTTTATAGATTATGTGCTGATTATATATCACATGAGGATACAAACAGATCCAGGAAGGGCAACTTCAATAATCGTGGAAATAGGCGCTGAGTCATGACTGGGTTTCAACGTCAATCAATTAGGATACTGAAGTTGTTGGTTGGTCTGGCACAAACCTGTTTTTGGTTCTTCGGTGTTTTTCATCAGGGACATGTAGGTGATTCACCCTCCTATCCTGCCTTTCTTTTCGGGGTGGGTCATGCTAGTTCTGCTGTTTCAGGTTGCTGCTATGTTTTATGGAGATGGTTCTTTGGAACTGAAGTTTCTGTTCAGAAGTTAAGTTTGTCTCATTTTATAAATTCGACTTCTTTAGCTTTCATGATGATAGTTTTGTGTCAGCATAGTTTATGTTTTGTTAAAATGCCAAAGTGTTACTGAGCTTTGAGATTTTGGTGTGCATTTTAAATCATTGATGAAGCAGCGTTCGTTTAGATTTACATATACTTCTGTGGACATAGATGTTAATTAATCAGGATAAAATATTAGAGCTTGCATATACCTGTACATAGTACTTTGCCTTGTTATACCATACCCTACGATGCACACTAAGAAAGCAAACCCGGCTTTTGATATTCGGACCAAGAATCACTCATCACATCTATGCTTCTGCTAGCCTTCTTATGCTGCCATAGCTTTTAATTTATGCAACTGCTGGTTTATTCTCCTTTTGGTTTTTCAATATACCAGAGTTGTAATTGTACTTTTCCCTTTGCATTTTCTGTCTTTATTCTTTTGTTTAATTTCACTCAAATTTTCCTTCCTTCCTTTAATCAATTGATCATTTTAATTCAATATTTAATCAATTGATCATTTTGCCCTTTTCCTTTATATGATGCTCGATTACATATTTTTTAGGCTTTATTATCTATATAATGGTGGTTGGAAAGGTGAAAGACGTTTGTTCTTAAATAATACTCCCTCCGTCCCTAATTAGATGAGCTATTTGGTTTTTAGTTTTGTCCACAAATAGATGAGTTATTTCATTAACCAAGGGGATATTTCTAAAACTACCGTTTTAATTGATTATTTTTTCTATAAGAAATATGTATAATTTGATAGTTATGTTTATATTCGTTGCGTAGGTGTTTTAAAATGCTTTTCAACGGTATAAAGTTTATAAAAAACCGTGGTATAATTTAAGAGATAAATCGTTTCTAAATTTTACTAATTATTGCCCTTAAGGGTATAATTGTAAAAAATGTTTAAATATACTCCACTTTCCTCCTTGCCTTAAAATTTGTGCAAACTACAAGTAGCTCATCTAATTAGGGACGGATGGAGTATCAACATCTAGAAAATAAACTGAACCAAGATATGCCATTGTTGAGCAACAGAAAACTAGAACTATCATTACCAAGTATGTATACATTTCAGAATGCGAGCAACATAGGAAACTAGAGCGTCCAACTTTCAAGTACCAGATACTGAGGAAGTAACATAGTTAACATCATCTTCTTCCCCAAAGAGAAAAGTACTTTTTATAGTCGTTTTTTGGGTCATCTACTTGTGTTTGTTAGTTTACCATCAGAACTTATATGTAGCTGACATCGTGTCTTTCTGAGTCATCAGCTTTTCATATTGGATAGCTTCTTTTGGCCGTAGATTTAGTTTTGTACATTTCAATACTTATAGAAATTAGCTTTAGTTTTGGAAAAACAATAATGCACGAGTACATTTTAATGCACAAAGCTACTATCTTAAATAGACTTGTTAAATGTAGTATTGCCGAATAAAACAGTAATGAACTGAGAGATGAGAATTCATACCGATTTCCAAGTTTTGATATACAAATACCTATATAAATAATTGAAAACGACTAGAAACGCATTTTGCGGTTTTTTGGGCTCAGAAGATCCTAATTTAAGTTTCGAGGAAAGGGCGTTTGCTTTTGTCTTGGTTGGGACTTGGGATACCAACATCGAAGATTGCTAGCACCCCTTCACTTCAGTGACTCGAAGTCTACCATTTCAAGTATGCATCATCTTAAATCTCCTAGATGAGCGCTAAGTATTTTCTTACTATGTGATATCATCTAAGTAAATTTGATATGAGGAGTTGCATTTTAACTATGTTATAATGTAGAATCTCTAACTTCCTGAAAACTTGACATATCTTTTAGTAGTATTCATTACAATCCCGCGATTTTTGTACCTCTGCCAATTTTGTTGACAAAAGGGGGAGACTTATTTAGTAGTTTCATGCTACATATACAGATCATTATGTAAGGGGGAGTGAATCAATAATCTATAGGTTTTACCTATTATGCAAAAGATGTAAGTATTGATTAAGGATGAGAAACATAT
Organism: Papaver armeniacum; assembly: GCA_023531295.1. Taxonomy (NCBI): domain Eukaryota; kingdom Viridiplantae; phylum Streptophyta; class Magnoliopsida; order Ranunculales; family Papaveraceae; genus Papaver; species Papaver armeniacum. The sequence goes on along the minus strand of JAJJWW010003549.1, from coordinate 136,745 downwards.
CACTGTAGTATTACTTCATAATTGGGATACAATTGAAATTTGAAGAAGTAATAATATTATGCTTATGTATAACGACGATTGAGAATATCTGTTTTCAAAGTTGTTATCCCCATGGATACAGTTCTTCAACAACAACGATGCACAGTTGAATATGTTCAGAATCATTGGAGTTTAAGGAGTTGAAGAAGCCAAGGAAATCAAGACATGATGGATTCGATGAGTTGTCAAAACATTATTTTTTACCCATATGTATTTATAGTTTTGTCACTAAAATTACAAAGCGGGAGATTGTTAGAGCATTGCTCGGTCGAACTCACAAGTGTTGCTATCTTAAGCGTGTTGTCAAATTTAGATGTCAAAACTATATCTTGATTTCTAGTCTACAATTAGTTAAGTCTCGGACTAGGATATAAATGTAGTTGAGAAACAGTGGATTACAGCAGTCATCGTTGCGTTCTACCGTTTGAAGGCAAATATCAACCGAAGCTTTTGGAGAACTTCATCAACAAAAGGTAAGTAAAGAATGAACTACTTATATCTCAAGTTATATTCACTTTTATATTATTTGAGACGATGTCGCATAAATAATTAGACTATCATGCATAGACAAGAATTTCGAGTCAAGTTAATTTGGTAATTAGTTCTCAAAATATAATGACTAAGCTTAATGAATATTTGTTCACACTTGATGAATTTCGGTTAAGGACAATTTATTGTTCAGTATCAAAATCATGATTCAAGTTTCATCATTCGGAAATAGTATGGAGCAGTGATATGTGTCATCAAGATATTCGTGAATGTTTCATTGCCCTACAACCGGAATGTTTCCAATCATTTTATAAGTAGCGGAGTAGCTATATATCGACTATATGTGTCATTGGTACTAAAATTCATATATAAGTCGCGTAGCTCGTCGTATCACTATGACATCAATAATTCTGGATCACATGGATACTCATATGTTTACGTATCGATGTTTCAAGACATTTTAATGAAATAGTGGGCATTATGGAACCAGATATTCAGGAATGTTTCCAATCATTTTAGATAAACTATAGAATTACTATATACTCGGATACAAGACAAGACTAATGTTTCGTTAGACTGTGGGAAAAACTTGGTTTAGCTTATAAGTCCGAAAATTTGTACAGATTACATGTACTCGTATAAGTAGCGGAGTAGCTATATATCGACTTATGGATTTTTGATACGCATATTCTTATGCACATCATGTGAAAATATGTTTAACTCGTGTACCGGATCGGTACTCATACTCGTATGCAAGACATTTTGAAATAGTGGTTATGGAACCAGGATTAGTATCCAAACCGGTATGCAAATCAATATAGTTCGGTTTAATCCAAACTCTCCCGTATACCCAAACTCCTAAGATGATAGTCTTAAGGTTTCCAAACCAGTATGCATACCTAAATAGTTATGTTAACTCCGGAACTTGGTTTAGCTCGTTAGATTACAAACCAGTACACATATTGTGTCTAAACCGACTCACGCACGAGAATGGTATTTGTACCTTGTACACCTACTGACCATGTCGATTATCTTCAAGTGCGATTAAATTGTTTCTGTGAGATAATTAATATATGATTAATTCTCTAAAAATACTAGACTTATTTGGTCACATGATTGTGACTCAAGATTAATGTCTTATGTGTTCATGAAAATGAGTATTAAGCTTTAAAGTTCAAATCAGCTAGTTTTGGTTAACCACGTTGAACATAGTCTTTACACATGTTTCAGTTAGGTTTTACCTAACCAGAGTGTATATCTTGTTTATGTAAATCAGATTCAAAGATTCATCTAACAGTGCATATTGATTGCTTGGTTCCAAAGCTATCTTAGCTTAAACCTAAAGCAACATATGCTTTGAATGTCTATAGAAAAGGAACTTCAAGCAACTGGGATTTCTGAATCCCGACACTACTTTTTGGTGTGTCCTAGTTACATCTAGAGTCGTCCATTTCCTAACCCTTTTTAGGGATTAGCGACTACAAAAACTTCACAGGGATTCGTGAAGCCAGATCCAGTTATCTTCTCTTGATAACTTGAGTACCCTGATCTTGATCGATCGTTGAGCTGCTCACTCGATCAAGATTGATAGAAATCATCAAGGTTCTTTTCGTCTCAAACTTTGTTGATTCCACAGGTTTTATACTTTTGAGGTGAATAATAATCTAGGTTGTACTTCGGTTTGCATAAGCCCGAATTTTGAGGTTAGATAGACTTTGTCTATTGCTATAGATTTCCAGTACCTTTGATAAAACTATTTGATTGTAAAAGGAAATCATATATAGGATTAATTTTTGAGAGGAAATTGCGCGGAGTCCTGCTGGGATTCAAGAGGCTTAATGAGCGCGATTGTATTTTAATCGATGTGATACCTTTTAGGGATCCTACATTCCAGTCTGAAGTTAATTGGTAAAAGGCTAGTGTCTGTAGCGGCTTAATATAGTTTGGTGTTCAATCTGGACTAGGTCCCGGGTTTTTTTTTTTTTTTTTGCATTTGCGGTTTCCTCGTTAACAAAACTTCTGGTGTCTGTGTTATTTCTTTTCCCTCATTAAATTGTTTATCTTTATAATTGAAATATCACATGTTGTATGTTGATCAATCATACTTGATACATCCGACCTAGTTTTGTTGGATACGACTTGATTGATTCATGGACATTGGTCTTTGGTACCGTCCAAGTTATCTCTCTGTAATTAGGTTCACGGATTCGGTTCAGAACGCTCTAATCACAAGAGATAGAGATATATAACTCTAGATACTATTCCTTGATTGAGTTTAACTCTCGGAGTTGTATTGAGTTTTTCCATGCAGATTGCATAAGAAAAAAGTGGTGGTGTATTTTGGTACCCCTGTGTTTTCAATATATGTAGGCCAAAATTCTTCGTTCATTCAACAATGTTCTAGATGCAACCATTTCATCTCAAAAATGCATCAAATTGTTTTTTCCTTCCACTTAAAACCATTGCATCTTGTTGGAACAATTGCCGAATTATGCCTGCACAACAAATAAAATCAAACATGAAACAAACAACGTTATGGCTGAGTCGCGGACTAGGTCGCTATCTTTAAGACGTTTCGCGGCTCTGCCCAAGATTGTGCAAGCAGTTCTTCAATGGCGCGTCGTCCCCATGATAAAACAACCGAGATCAATCTCTTACACAATCTCTCTTGCACGGTGATAGGATATGAAACTTCTACACTTCATTCTTGCTCAGAAACTCATTTAGAAAAATAAGAGATGTTCACACACTTATTTTTATTTCTCTAAAAATCTTTTCTTTTGTAAACTCAAGTCATAAAATAAAAACTCTCGTACAACAAAAAAGATTTCAACAACTCTCCAAGTTCTTTTTAACACCAAAACATAAAAGAAAAACTCTCTCATATTATTTTTCCAACCAAAATTCTGATTTATAGTCAAGAGTTTCAAAAAAAAATTAAATGTTCATGAAAATGTTATTATGGTTGAGTTAACACCATTAAAAACCACAAAATATAACTCTCAAAGTTATAATGGTGTAGTTAACACCTTTAAAACTAAAAATATGAAACAGTCAAATTAATATAACAAAAATTAATTTCTTTCAATAAAGGCTATAAAAAACATATTTATTGGGAATAAATTTATGTTTTGAAAATATATTCCCAACAATCCCCCACTTATATTTTTAAAACATTGAGAAAGAACTGCATAGTACTGTTGTGCATAAGCAAAGGTGTCTCGCGACTTGAACCTTTACATAGTATTTATAGGCTATCTTAAAACCGACCATAGAGTGAACATAAGTCTTGAACTCCAGGAGATAAGAAGATTGCTTAACACAGACGACTATACTAGTGCAAAGTCTAAAGCCAGCACATTATGGCCCTGCGTTTGTATCCCAGTTTAATGAATGATCTAGAGAACTGCCCATATTCTCATAGAAAATGACCACACTTTCACATTCATATAGTGAGTTTATCAAGAGCACTCCTGAAAGTACCCCACTCAAAATAGAGATATAAACATCATTAAGAGTTTAAAATTTTAAAATTAAACTCAACCTTTTACTCGCTTCAGGATGTCATGCCGTGGGATGAATTCTTCAAAAGCATGATTCTCGCATCTCCATATCATTTATGACTTAGTCTAGTCCCTTTGAACCTATTTATAGGTTGGGTATCCATCATAGATGACTCAATCTCAATGGGCATCAACCTCATCCCTAAGATGTATTCACATCTTCTTATCAATCCTTTCGTCAAAGGACTAATGAAAAATCTTTCCAGACACTATATAATCCATTATCATAGCATCAACTCTCTTAGTTGTCATTACGTTCTCAATTCTTGCAATAGCCGCGGTACTATCACATTGGATTAATATGTCTGTTCCTCTATCCACTATAGAGGATCGAATCACTCCATCCCTTAAAGGATTCAACTGAAAGGATGTTCAATCAGCTTCTCAATATCCTTACAAGGATTACGGTAACCATTTAGATAGTGTATTTCTAGGTGTAAGGTGTGTTTGAAACACCTCATATTTTACCAATTTTCCATACTAGGATTGGTAAATCTGAATATAAAACCCCCACTATGGAAGCAATATATTACACCCCCACTAAAAAAAATACTTATATATATATAGTCAATCACGTAGCAAAGAAGAATACTGAGCTACCATACTCATGTCTAGTGCAATCACATACAATCTCAAAAGCATTAGCACTAAACCAAATGAGTGAAAACTTGTTTACAGTCATACTATATATATTTTTGTCTCTTTAAAAAATTCTATTTTCATTGAAATGAAAATTGATCCAAAGAAAGAAAAAATTCGTTTCAAATATACACCATCTTCACTCAAGTCTTTCATGTCAAATAGCAAACTAAGCATGTTCTCAGTTTCATTTTCATCCTATAATTCTATAAGTTAGAACAAAAATTCAGCAAACCACTTATGCATACAAAACAAAGAGTATTGTGCATTTCACTTTCATTAATTCTGAAATCATTAGAATGAATCAAGTAAACAATTTTACTTTATAAATTGTTTTAAAGTTGTTTTTCAGAATATAAATGATAATTTATCTAACTTATATGATTTCTTTTATTGTAGAAACTACACAGTTTTCCATGCTTGGTTTACATAGATTCTCATCTTTAAGTTACACCAAAGTATATATTTCTACTTATGACTATAACAAATCATACATTGTAGAAACAACATCAACAAAACAAGCATGTAAGTTATTTAGTGACATGAATGCAAGAGTCAACAATTTTATGTTTGCTTGTCTAAAAACAATAGGCTCATAAAAACTTTTTGCCAAAGATTTAATAGTTTGAAGAACAAAGTTACTCTCTATAAGAAGTTATTTTCCAGCAACAAAATATTCATGACTAAAATTTAGTCTCACTATATATGCTTTTCTAGGTTTATTCTTAGTGAATTACTTGTCACCTTCATTTTTCTAGTTCCTCTAATTTGAATCTAAGTTGGTAAAACATAGGGTATGGAACCCCCACTATTTTTTGACTCACACAAGAATTTCAAAACAATATCCAAAGATCCTAAAAATTGTGAAAAACAGATGAACCAATGATCTAAACCCAAAACATTTTGCACATTATAGAGAATAAAAATTCAAACCATTTTTCGTGAAAGCAACATTACCCAATTCACTACTCAAAAATCATATTTGATATCAGGACAAGTTACTCGAAGCATCTTTATAAAATTCTCAAATATTTTATTTCATCCAATATCATTGCAGGTTGCGTAAGATTTGAAAATGTACATGCTTTTGTGAGTTAGGTCAGATTACATACGTGTTACTCAAAAAATTCACCAAGCTTATAAGAAAATATAACATGCTCATATTCATCACTAACTCATTGATTTCTTAAAAGCATGACAAAAACTCATATTTCAAATATTCAAAATTCAATTCATGTTATGATAAAATTATAAAATTATAATATTATATTCAAACATTTTATCCATAACCTATCATTTGTAGTAGTGCAATGATCATATTCAAAAAATTTCTAATAACAAGATAGGTGGGAACTAGAATTCTTTCTCATTTCGGAAGTACAAACATCTTTAACAAGATTTTTCTACCCAAAGTAAACTTTGAGATCGTACCATTACCGAAAATGCTAGTGATGTGAGTATATCTCAATACCACTTTCTTTCAAACGATTTGGTTTAACTTTTGAACCATAACCTATCAAAACAAACATGGTGTAAAACACCAATATATACCAAACTCTCACCGTATCCACAATCCACATTAACTTAGCTTGAAAAGCGTTGTTAATAACATTTGATATCCTTGCAATGCCGTGCAAGAATAACAAATAAATTCATAATCAATATCATGTTCATTTCTTGGTGAGAGTTGATATTCACATTAGTTTTGACTAGGTTTCTAATTATTTCGGTTTTGGGTTCGTATAAAATTCCATCTCATAAGTTCCAAACTTATATGAGTCACATGATTATTGTCATACACAATAATTGTCAATATCTTGTTTCCTTAAAATTTATTCTAAGATTGAACAATCAATTTATTCAATTTAGAATTAATGCCATTATTTGATCACCACAATAACTACAAACAATTCATCAAACATACCTCAATTGCTTGTAAAGCTCAATTGGTTATAAACCATTGCCCATTCTTTGCGCACCAACAAAGAAATCAGCAACCCCATTGCTCCTCACATCGATTAATCTCCCTCAATTTTTATTTCATTGGAAAATAAAAACTTGTTCAGGTAAGTGAATTTTCACCTATCACAATCATGTACATGTCAGCATTTGAAACCAAAAAATAAGTAAGGTATGCACTTACATAATTACTTGAAAATCAACTAATATAGTACTCCAAGTTTCTCTTAATTTTCAAACAAAGATTCAAAGTTATATAGTTATAACATCATACATATACTTATAAATTTCTATTAAGAATATTATAAAACATATGAAGTGCATTAGTTTGATTGCTATCAATGATATTCCTTTTCATTACGAAAACAAGAGTATGAAGTATAAAATCAAAACATGATTTTTAATATAGTTTCTTACATCTCTAATCTCAAGTATCACGTCTACTATTTTGGACAAACACACACAACGATTCTGAAATTACCAAATCTCTCAAACTAAATATCCAAATAGGAAATTTTAAAATGGGTTTTTTTAGATAAGTTCCTGATCTACAAGTTTCGTATAACACACAGATTCAAATTTTCTACACAAAGATTAGGAAAAGCGGATTTAATCTGGACTAATTTTCTGCCCGTCAGAATTTTTCAGATACGCTATGTAGTTTTCTAAAATACTTTCTAGACTCCAAAAAATTTTGAAACTTGACGTGGATTATTCTCATGATATCTAATACACCCGGTTAAAATTTCAATACCCAACTCAATTTCGTGTAGGAGATAAAAATAAGACTCTACATCATGTTAAAAAGATTCGTTTAACATCAACAATATTTGTCTATGTCAACTGTTCATAAAGAAAAATATTTAACCATGTTATTCCTAGTCCATCAATATTAGACATACAATTAACTCTAGGTATCAGGTTACCTAAAATATCAAGCATCATGTTCAATCGTTAAAGAAAAAATATACCGGTTATAATTCTATGAAATAAAATAAAACAATGATACTTATCGCGTTTGATCAATTGTTTTCTTTTGGTATCCATGGCATAATAAAACGTCTTAAAATTGTTGGAACAATTTCCGAATTATGCCTTCAAAACAAATAAAATCAAACACGAAACAAACAACGTTATGGCTGAGTCGCGGACTAGGTCGCTATCTTTAAGACGTTTCGCGGCTCTGCCCAAGATTGTGCAAGCGGTTCTTCAATGGCGCGTCGTCCCCATGATAAAACAACCGAGATCAATCTCTTACACAATCGCTCTTGCACGGTGAGAGGATATGAAACTTCTACACTTCATTCTTGCTCAGAAACTCATTCAGAAAATTAAGAGATGTTCACACACTTATTTTTCTTTCTCTAAAAATCTTTTCTTTTGTAAACTCAAGTCATAAATTAAAAACTCTCTTACAACAAAAAAGATTTCAACAACTCTCCAATTTCTTTTTAACACCAAAACATAAAAGAAAAACACTCTCATATTATTTTTCCAACCAAAATTCTGATTTATAGTCAAGAGTTTCAAAACAATTAAATGTTCATGAAAATGTTATTATGGTTGAGTTAACACCATTAAAAACCACAAAATGAAACTCTCAAAGTTATAATGGTGTATTTAACACCATTAAAACTAAGAATATGAAACGGTCAAATTAATTATAACAAAAATTAATTTCTTTCAATAAAGGCTATAAAAAACATATTGATTGGGAATAAATTTATGTTTTGAAAATATATTCCCAACACATCTCATCCTTAATTTCTTGTAATGTATACACAACTTATGGAATATTTTTCTCATGTTGTAGTTTTCATCGTGACTTTGATGGAGCGGAAAATTTTCACCTTCATTACGTCGGGGTTTGACCCAATTGGCAAGTTTCGATTTTCCGATCTTCCACTTGAGAAACCGAACTTTCAAATTTATGGACTACTCTAATTTTACCAAGCAAATGTTCATCAATTTATTACTTTGATTATCAGCTTCGCTAAAGTTATACTTATCTTTCGATAAGACTGTCTTCGATTTCTCTTATAAGTAGGCAAACATAACTATTATATTGAGGGTCATCCAATTTGTCAAACTGCTTTATAGTTTCTGATATTATTGTTGATTAGACAAACAACGACTTTGTTAGAGCAAGTCCAATTAGACTCATCTAATTTCATTGTTTGCATGTCCACGTGGACAGGCAAACTTAATTTCTCACAAAGGTCAATGGACAAATTTAACTTAAATAAAGTACCTACTTTAATACATAAACAAATATTTCCTTTAACTGTAGTGGGACCCGTTTCTATATATAAAGAATATTTTTACAATATTACGTGGGACCCGTCCATTAAAATATTTTTATAAAATATATAAAGAATTAACTTTAACTAACTTCCATGTTTTTCTTTTTATTTTAAAAATTGTGATCGTATCACACCGAGACGATCGTCTCAAGTTGAGTCGGGCATCGTATCAACTTGAGACGAGTATCGGTTCATATTGATCCGATTGTCTCAATATAATTTGATCGTCTCAGATTGATTCGATCGACTCAATCTGAGACGGGACTAATAAATCCTTTAATTCGAGGGTTTGTTCATCCGTTTTAATGGTTTGTCATCCCCACTGTAGGTGCATAATCATCAAACCAAGTTGTTTGATGCGCCAACTGGAGTTGCTCTTACTGGTTTATGTAAAATTTAACTTGTTCTGGTATTTATGCTTCCAACGATATTTAAAGTGAACCAGCCTCCTCAAACTAATAAGGAATTATTTTTCAACTAAGATTTTATATCATTGGCTTACAAAATTTCATCTATAGTACTCCCTCCGTACCACATATATAGGCGGAGGGACAAATTCTCTTAGATTAAGAAATTCTTTGTATTTCATAAATTTCTATGTTTTTTCCTGTTTTACCCTTAGTCATATTCTCAATGTTAGAGACATATACTCAATTGTGATGATTCCTAAGCAAATAAATAGGGGTAATATAAGTAAAAAATCGTTTTGAGATTAGGGCTCCGCCTATATAGTGGTACAAGGCAGAATGAAAATTCCGTCCATATAATAGGTACGGAGGGAGTATTATAGTAATAAGATCCAAAACACTATAGGTGATGAAATGGATCTCACTGTCGTCATTTTAAACAATTTAGTTAAATATTTTGTTTTAAAAAATAAAATATACCTTAACCACTAAAGGTGAATCCAAAAAGTCTTTTATTAGTAACACGTATAAATTTTTTTTTTTAAAATGAGCTTTTAGTTACCTGGCTTGATTGGGGTATATCCAATTTTAAAGGGACACTTTTTGTGGGTTTTAGGGGGAGTCCTAATGGTTAAGTAACAAAACTACCCTTTTCCTTTAAAAACTTATTACCCTAAATCAGTTTTAATCTTTTCATTTCATCTTCTTCTTCTCCTCCACAACCCTACCGGCTCCATCACCCCCACCACCACCAAAACTCGTCGATCAATTCGTTAAAATCGTTGATTCGAAAACTCCGATTAATCTTCATCAATGAATCCACCACGGAATAAGGCAACTCGTATGAAAGAAACTAATCGAAAACCCAACGAATATAACCCCCGAATTGCAAGTTTGGTTGCTAATAAAGTGAAGAAAAAAACGGTTAAAGAAGAAGAAATTGAACCCGCTGAAACACGTGAAATGGTGCGCTTAAGAAAGTAAGGGCTTGTTTAAACTCACTCTAGTACTTCGATTTAATGTTTGCATGTCAAATTAGGTCAGAAAATTCGAATTTGTGAATTGGCAGTTGCGACGCCGGCAATGTTTTTTGTTATCGACCTTTTCGGGTTTTCATAGTTAGGGTTTGGCCGGGAGGGTATAAGGTTGAAGAACTTGTCGGATGTATAGTTTCTGTAACTGCTACTAGTAGGGCCGGCAGGTTATTCATCTGTATACCATTCCGACGTCTTTTTTTTTAATGAAGCCGGCATCTTATTATTGTTTACCCTTCCGTCTACTTGTTTAGAATGTTTCCTGATGCCTAGAATTTTTGCGTCTGGAAGGGTATTTATATAAAACCATTCCTACTGCTTGTCACCGGCATGTGTGGGAAATGTACCTTTCCACTAGTTTAGTGAAAAATCCTATTTTTCTTTTTTGTGAGCCTAAGGCTATTTTGATGATACACTACCGGCTTTGGCTTAGACGACACTCATCTTTTGTCGACCTTTCCCGCCATTTTTTCACGGATATGTTGTATATGTCTACCCTCAAGGGGCCTTTGATGTTTTTTTTTCCGAATTATTCTTGTTCGTATTGCAAATGGAAAAGAAGAAAGCAACTCAAGAAAGCATCTCCGAAAGCAACTCTTAGTCCTCCTTCAAACCTCCTCGTGTTGGTGATAAACTCTTGTCTTCAATACATCGAGGGGTATATGTTGTCTTAGAACCGCTTATCTAACCAATGGCGCATGCTAAAAGATGCGCCATCTAGGAAAAGGAACATTGGCCCTTGGCCACTGTGTTGACAGTGTACGGCCAACATGGCCGACATCGGGTTAGCGGCCAACATGGCCGGACATCTCCGCTCCAACATGGCCGACATCGGGTTGGCGAAAACATGGCGAGACATCGGATCAAGTTATTCGGAAAATACATGGCAACGGCCATGAATAGTAATGGGGAGTTGATGAAATATTTTTTGGTCCCCTTTTCATACTTGAAATTCCATTAAGACATATATAGGGAGGGGTAGTTGGTTAATGGTGCAATCAATTGCACCAAGTAAGCTTCATAAGCTTAGGGAGTATAAAATGAAGGCTCATTTATAGGCGTGCTCGCGAAGAGGGCATTTGATGAGGCATCGTTATGCCATATCATGGACCAAACATGCATCACTTGGATGCATTTCGACCGGCCTATACCGACAGGCCATTTCCATTATCATTGCCACGACCCATACAAACGAGTTGGATTAAGTTTTATCCCCATCGGATGAACTACGAAGGTAAGGGTACAAATGAGTGCGGCATTCTGGTCCAAAGACGTTGTCGCCATATCATCTAGTTAGAGATGATTGCATGGCCTCTCATATCATCTGGCTCGGTAGCTCGACGCAAGAGATGATTGTGGGCCGAGGAGGCTTAGTTGCATTCCATTCCTCGGATGCTCATACTACCTATCAAGGACATAGGCTAAAAACCCGAGTGTCGTAATTTAGCTCAAGAGGAGTCCATTTTGACGGGGAAAGGGCCCAAAGATCGATTTTGATGGTCACCATGGGGCCTCAGATTTTTTGCCGTATTAAGCAAGTTTTGGCTAATAAACCTCATGAACAAGGGTAAGTTGGAACAGTGTGGAAGCTAAGTTAGCTGCATCATGCTCCACGAGCATGCTGAAATGGACGTGTTTGCCTGGGAAGAGCTTCATCATGAAGGGAGTTACGGCTGAACGCGCCAAGGCGTAATTTTCCTAAGTCCGTCACGTTGGTATCGCAGCAAGTTCCGAAAACTTTAGACTTGATGGATTTTCCTTGATGGAAACTTAAAGTTGGATAGGCCAACTTTTGCGCGGAAGAGTTTGTAATCGAACAATCGAGTTGAGCTTGTATAAGCTGAGTTTGCTACCCCGCCACGAGCATTGTTCAAGCCGATCATCCCTACACATTGGCACTGGCCAACGGGGTGTGCGTTATTTAGCATCCCACTTACGGCAACCCTGACATCTTCCAACCTTGTGAACTTTAGGGACTTCGAAGTATGGGATGCGTATTCGGATACTCGAGATATCCTCTTGGCAGCCAATTGCGATTCTTGGTATTGTTGTGGGCACTTTTGGATTCAGGTGGTATGGGACATGTGCCTCCATGACAACTTGACCCGTGATTTCTTGATGGGACTTGCTCAGAAATCCAACTTGAAGAGATTGTCCACAATAGTTTTGGTTTTGAATTTCGTGGACGAAATTCTTTGAAGAAGATAATGTAACACAATGGCGCATGCTAAAGATGCGCCACGGCCTGAGATGAAGCTTCATCCAAAGCCGTTGCATAGGAAAGGAACATTGGCCTTGGCCAGTGTTGAAGAGGCGGACATGATGGACTATTGACATGTTGAAGTGTACGGCCAACATGGCCGGACATCGGGTTGGCAAAGTGGACGGCCAACATGGACCATCTATTATTCAGAAAATACATGGCAACGCCTATGAATAGTAAATGGGGAGTTGATGAAATATTTTTGGTCCCCTTTTCATACTTGTAGAAATTCCATTAAGACATATATAGGGAGGGGTAGTTGGTTAATGGTGCATATACACTATGCACCAAAGTAAGACATAGCTTAGTTTGGAGGAGTATAAATGATGCCTGAAGGCTCATTTATAGTTGCGTAGCTCGCGAAGAGGGCATTTGATGCTTAGGCATCGTTATGCCATATCAAGATGCATCACTTGATGCATTTCGGTATATTTCCATTATTGCTTGGCCAAGAGTATTAAGTTTCGTATGAACTACTATGCATCGTGCTTGATCCCTTTAGAGTAGGGAAGGGCACGTCAGCCGGTCAATGAGCTCGAATCTAAGTTATGATTGCGACACTTTGGCCCTCTCAAATGATTGTCGCTTGGGATGAGGCATATTCCATTCCTATGCTCATACTACTATCAAGGCGTTCGATATAGGCTAAAAACCCGAGAGAATTTAGCTCAGAACCATTTTGATGGGAAAGGGCCCAAAGATCGAGACATTTTGATCTATCTCCACATGGTCACTCGCAGCCAAATTCCATCGACAAAAGACGTTTTAGTATTAAGCAAGTTTTGGCTTTCTTAATAAACCTTTTGGAACAAAGGGTAAGTTGAACGCTGAAGTTCATGCTCCAAGGGCAAATGGACGTGCATTTGCCTCAGGGATAAGGCCCGGATCGTAGCTTCATCATGGCGCATCGAGGAGTTACTACTGAGGCAACGCGCCAAAGGCGTAATTTTCCGGTCCATAGGTATCGAGCAAGTTCCCCGTAAAACTTTAGGGACTTGTGCGGAGTGGACTCATTGGCGAGTATTTTCCTTGATGAAACTTAAAGTTGGAGAGTAGGCCAACTTTTGCGCGGGAAGAGTTTGTAAATTTAAGCACTATGCGACCGAGTTGAGCATAAGCACCGAGGTGAGCCTCCAAAAGGGACCCCGACAGATGGTGGAGATGTTCTTTTGGATACAAAGACTCATGGGCATATACGGTCCATAATACTATCGTAAGTAATCTTAATCCGTCTTTGTTATTTATTCAAGTGTGTAACTATCTTAATTAAATTTGCTTCAAGTGTTTGTATTTCTTTTCATTTTTTTTTTTTTTTTTTTGTATTTAGGATCACAAGCATGACATCCATCTCATGAGGCGCCAAGCTTCGTGTTCAAGTGACTCATACTTGGGATCTTGACATGGAATGTGAGGAGGTGAAAGTGATTGTGAGGAACTCTCGGTCAGGGCTCATGGTGGTGAGTTCGAATATTGATCATGATAAAGTTATCGTATCCGCATTTTGTGAAAGGTTCTACTGAGAGACCCGATACTGCTATTCCCATTCTAAGTGAGATGGAGATAACTCCCGATGATGCTTAACAAATTCTAGGCCTCGAGGTTGATGGAAAAGCAAACACCGAGGGATTCGATAATGCCATTTCTTTCGAGAAGATTTACGAATTGAGCAAGAAATTGTTCGGTTGGAGTCGTGGTTCGGACGGATGATGTTCTTGACAAGAAGGATGGTCGACTAACCAAGAAGTTTAATGTGAAGAAGTTGAGGGACAGATTATGGAAGACTCGTGAAATCCTTGATATGGAAGGAATGGTGCACCCGGTGCGAATCAATGCTACCGCGTCCGCTTATTTGCTATACACCCTGGGCAAATGTATATTCCCCAACAGCCTCCTAAACCAAGTCGAGGCCGGTTACTTGCAAATATTGGATCCCTTACATGAGATGCGTGGGTATTCTTTGGGTACCGCGGTGGTCGCCTTCTTGAACAATGAGTTGACAAGATGTTCTAGGGCACTCACTAAGCAAGTTAACTAAACACATGTCTCTTCCGGTAATTTTATTGTCTAGAACATTTATATTCGTAAAATTCTCGTAAGATAAGGTTCTTACTAAACTTTTTTTTTTTTTGCATAGGTTTGGATATATGAGCACTTCCCTTCTTTGTTCAAAGACAACTCTTACGTCAAAGTGGATAACAAGTTCCTGTTCATTTTCCAAGAGCGCAAAGGTACAGCTTTTAAGGGTACTCGGATAAGGAAATGCCGCAAAATCTTATGAAACTCCGAGACGCCATCGACAAATTGATCAAACGGAAGAGGTGATATTTGATCCGGATCGAGAGGATAGAATCAAGGTTTAATCCCAAGGAGAAATGAAGTTGTTGCATTATACTATGGACCCTTGATGACCGTGTTTTAAGGATTTTCAATGTACGATCCACATCGGGTAATGCGACAATTGGGTTACGCCCAAGAAGAACCTCATTTCGATGCAAAGCCGGCCTTTACCGGATATGAATGATTGCAGCACGTCCCAAAAAGGTATGAACGTCTCTTACCTTTCAGCACCAACTCAAGAAAATTGGGATGATAGGCGTCGCGGTCAAATCGATGTGTGTCTTTTGGAAGAGGTGACCACCGTCATAAAGCTACAGAGAAATACATGGCGTGGTACTTGGGTTGGGCTCGTCCCTCACCGTGATTAGGCCAATGACTATCAAGAACTCGGCTCGTAAGAAGAAGATGGAATCGAAAGACCCAACAACATTGCTTAAGATATTTGTAAGTATTTTAGAGTTGCTCTTACTATTTTAAGATTGATTGCATTACCGAATCATTCTATTAATTGTTTGTTGTTTAATTGAATATAGAATGATCAGTTGAAGACCTTTGTGAGGGTGTTGTGTTGCGCGAAAGACAGAGGAGAACCTGTGCAAAGCAAGCACATTGACTATGCTTGCAATGTTGACAATGAGGATGCCCACTATTGTTCAAGCAACTTCAGTCAAGTAAAGGCGCATTAAAAAGCTATGAAGGAAGCACAAGCCAAGATAAAGGCTGGTAAAAAGAGGACTCATAGTGCTCGTGGTGGTGAAGGTAGCAGCAATGGTCCTGGTGGTGAAGGTAGCAGCAGTGGTCGTGGTGGTGAAGGTAGTGTTTCAAAACGGGGTCGTGGTCATCGTGGTCGTGGCCAATGAATGCTTTCCTAGTTTATTTCTTTATGTTGTGGTGGACAAATATTTAAGTTAATGGTGTGGACAAATGTTTTTTTACGGTTTATGGGACATGTTTTCGTATTTTGGACAAAAAATGTTGGATTTCTAGTTGTTGAATGAATGGTTTGTTTAGCTATATAAAGTGTCAATACATTTGCTTAGGCATGATTTTTTTAAGCTACCCCTGTCCAAAAATGGCCTACAAGGTTGTGAAATGTCGATCGCGGCCCACAACAAAAAATTGTGTAGTTACCAAAGTCGGCAAGGTAATACGATTCCTACTAAGCCGGCGTTTTTGTAGCCGGAAGGGTACGAAAATAGAGACCCTGCCGGCCATATCTTGAAAAAAAAACCATTCTTCTGATGCCTAAAATCATGTAAGGTCGGGAGGGAAACAAAATTAGAAAATGCCGGCGGTATTTTGGCCGGCATGCTAATGAACCCATACATTCCGGCCGTTTTACGACCCCGGCATTGTATCAAATTTACAACCCCGCCGACGGTTTCAAAATTCAAATTTTTAAAAGTACAATTACATTGATTCACTTGTACTTGGACACTATAATGGCCAAATTTGGGCACCATCCTATAAATACACTACTTATCTCCACAAAACAACACACAACTATTTGCATATACTCTCCAAAGCTCATATCATCACACACTCCATCTAACTCACCCAATAGCTCTCTACACACAAGAAATGGCTTCATTTGATTCTAATGAAGATTTGGCAATCACCAAATCTTGGTATGCGGAGACTAAAGTTCGAAGGCAGTCCTCCGTAAGGGTGGATTCCACAACCTTTTGGGCTAGGGTTCACAACACTTTTATCCAAGAGTGTGGGAATCCTAACTCAAGAAGTGTTCAACAAGTGCACGATAGGCACCTTGTCATCGAAAACGCGATACTTGCTTTTTTATCTCTCCAACCTCGGATTTTTAACACTCGCCCCTTCACCTTGTCCAATGCACAATTTGTAAGTAATTTTGTGGTATTTTTTCTTGTAACCCATGTTGTTGAAACACCATTAACAAATGTTTTTGTTTTTTTTTTGAAGCATGAAGTCGTGAAAGGGCGCTACTTGGAGGTAAAGGGGGAAGTATTCGCGTTCGATGCAAGCTATCACTTCTTGGCCGAAAGAATCCCGGTGGATAACCCGGAATACTTGGATGATGTATCGTCTTCGTCGGAGGAAAATTGATGGCTTTAGAAGTTTTAGTGTAGGTTTTGTGGGTATACCTCTATGTAAGCCCTCACGAGACTATAACTTGTCCAATAGGGTCGCCTAGGGGTTCAAAGGATTGATGCACATGCTAAGTGCATTCGTTTTTCCGTCGACAAGGATTAGGTTTTATGTTTCAATCAATGTAGTAACCAAAATTGCATGAATAAAGTAAATTACATCTTACATATTATGTCAGCCGGCAATGTTGTATTTTTTTTTGCATGCCGACTTTAAGATAGTCGGAAGGGTAAGAAATATTTACATGTCGACCGTAAGATTGCTGCCCAAGATAGTTGGCGTGTTCTTCATCCGAGGACCATTCCAGCGGATATCTGGTTGGCAGCTTATTCAAAGTTGACCCTGCCGGCGGAAGAGCGATCGGCAGCTTATTCAAAGTTGACCATTCAGGCGGATATCTGGGCGGCAGCTTATTCAAACCACGACCTTGCCAGCCTTATGCATTTTCAAAACCAAAATTTTTGGATCGAAATCGAACTCATAAGACGGATCAAAAGGTTAATCTACTGAATTCATAATTTGAAAACTTTAATCTAAACTCAATTAATTAACCTAATCAAAATTTTAGTGTTAATTAACCAAGGACATATTAGCCATTTAGAAAAAACAAGGTTAAGGAGTGGCTTGGTTTTACATCAAAATGACCCGATTTTGTCTTATTGGGTATACCCCAATCAAGCCAGGTTTAGTTATGACCTCCATATATAAAAAGCTTTATTAGTAACAACTGTTCGAATTCTAATATACAAGCAGATCGCACGTGCTGCCGGTAAACACCCTCACAGGAGTTGGACTTTTTTTTCCTTTGCTCTCACGTCTGCACTCAAGAAAATAAATAAATAAGAGCATCTGCAGTGGTGCGACTAAAACTAAAGAGTAAAGAGTAAAAAAAAAAAAGACTAAATTTGGGTTTAGTCCGTTGAGTGACGCAGTGGGAGGAAGACTAAATTTTGGTGGAGCGTAAACTATACCAACGCCTGTTGTGGGGCGTGAAGTATACGTTCGCCTGATGTGGGGCGGAGGGTATACGTTTGTCTAGTGCCGAAAATGTAAAAAAAAAAAAAAAAGCAACAAAACAATGGGGCGTTGGTATAATCCACGCCCCATATAAACTATCAAATTTTTGAGTGGGGCGGAGGTATAAACCACGCCCCACAATAAATTAAAAAAAAAATATATGGGGCGGGTATAAACCACGCCTGTTGTGGGGCGTGGACTTTACGTCCGCCTGGTGTGGGGCGAATACTATATCAACGCCTGGTGTGGGGCGAACACTATATCAACGCTCGACTAAAATTTGAGTTTGGTCTTTGGTCGCGGACCAAATTTAGTCTTGAAATTTGGTATAGTCTGGTATTTGATCTTTAGTCCGTTCCACTACGTCTCTATCTCTTCCTAAATTTTGGTCTTGGTCGCCCACTGCAGTTGCTCTAATAGAGGGTAAAACTAAATCTGTACACTTTGGCCGTTTGGCATATGCACGTGCTTTTATCAATGGCTACAAAATGATCTACGAAATGGGAGTATGTTTAATTAAGTCAGACCTCAATGTGCATAATCACACCATGACCTCACTGCATGGTCAACAGGTGGAAGAAAGGATAGGTATTTTGGGCATTTAAATGACTTTTCAGTCCAAGGACTAAGCCCTATTAATCTTCTCCTTCCGCGGATTTTTTTTTTTTTTTTTTTTGTTCTCTCAAATTGTTAAGTGTCTTTTTTAATTGATTGAAGAACTCAATAGAAGAAGGTTGTGAAACAAATATTGTGCAATTTCAATTTCATTCTGGTTAATAACATACCAATTTCATTGCAAAGTTTAGAAAAACAAATTGTAAGATGTAGAGAATTTCAGATTCACTTTTTTAGCTAATGTAATCAATAGAACTCGATCGGATTGATAAGTGTGAGTTACATATGCACTTTAATTTTTTAATGGCGAAATTAATCTTTTTATTCAGATTTTGATTTTGATTTTTTCTTTAAGCATCTGATTTTTGATGGCTATGATTGCTAACTGTAATCTGATAAGATCTGAATTTTCGACGATTCTGATTATGTTTCTGTGTGGTAAATCGAACTTGAAAATTCAGTTTTATTGAATTATGTTTATACCCCCGTTTATTTAGGTAAGGGCGGCTACACAACGGGTAGGGTGGGTAGGATATGGCCTATTTCGCCACCCTACCCGTTTAATGGCGGGTAAGATTCTTTTTACCCGCCACCCTACCCGCCATTAAACGGGTAAGACCCTACCCTACCCATTTAATGACGGGTCGGGTAGGGTGGGGTGGCGGGTATAACCGTTTTTTTTTTTTTTTTTTTTTTTTTTTTGTTTGGTCTGACAGTCAGAATAGGTATCAATGGGGAAGGGATTCATGGATGCCAGGGAAGGGGAGCTGGACCACTCTGCAAGTTTATGTTACAATTTAGATATGTTACAAATGACCTTTACAGACTTCTAACGACAAAGAAACTCGATAAGCTCCAAAGTAGCATATGTGATGATCATTATTCATAGGAAATATTTCCCAGCAAGTTGTGATTGTATATACCCCAGTTCCTCGATCATGCATCATACAAATTCCTTGTAGCAGTCGTCACATCAAGTTGCTCTAATCTTGCTCGAGAGCGGTAGGTTCTTCCTTGAACTGCTTCAGATTCCCATCTGCGTTGTCTCCATTTATGTTGTCATCCACCTTGGCTCCACTGATAATCCGCCCAACCTCGATGTATTTCTCTACAAATTTATCTTCCCAATCATGTAAGGTATCAAGCTCAAATGAACTAAGACCTTCAGTATTTCCTGTAAGGTCTTTGGGTTCGAAGGACAGAAAGCTAACGCCCGACTCGCATCCCTCCCAGCAAACAATGAATAAGGCCCACCAGGGCCATAAAACATTCTGCAGAAAAGAATATAAGGAGCGGAAACTCAGTTAACCTTTAAGGGAAAAGTTACTCCGTAAAGAGATTCAAACTTAAATGATACATTAAAATTAAAGAAGATGAAGTAATAAATTGGACTTCAATACAACAATTGAATTGAATAAGATTCATTGACGCTGGTCGTATAAAGGTTTTATACTTATATGCTTGTATGACACATATGTGGAGCAACTCCATTATAGGCACTAAAGAAAATCTTCAGATAGTAGGTATGAGTATAGACTGAAGGACGCAAAAGCCATCGGATTTCTTAACTGCCAACAAATCTAATGGATGGGACATACAAGTTAAACCCCATAAGTGTTTTGCAGAAGATATTCATACTTCCTCATTCAAAAATCCCCAATTCGAGACCTCTTGCTCTGAACCAGGCCTTATGGTGAAACCCCATATGTGAAAGGACATATGACAATATGCCATGTTTTATCTAACACTTCAGAATGCGAAATTTTAACACTTCAGAATGCGAAATTTCGTAGGTATGCCATGTTCTATCTAACACTTCAGAATGCGAAATTTTAGATATCGTAGCCTACTACATTCTGAAAGCCTGCTTTGGTCTTTTTTAATATGAAACAATTACTTTGATGGTTTGTCCAATATATGCAATAGAATACTTGTTGTTGGTTTTTCTTCTTCATAATTTCAGTATGTAGAGTCAGATATTTCTCTTACAAAACAATTTCATGGGTTTGCCTTTGGTGACTGTCATGTGCATGAGGAATTCAGCAGCTTACCTTGCTGATAACGATGCTTAACAATTCAAATCCTAAGCAGATTGCAAGTGAAGGAAAATGGTCACCCGCATCGTTTCTCTTAAGAAATATCTGTATGCATAATCAAATAGATGAAGCAAAGAGTTAATACACAATAAATCAGGATAGCCACATAGCAATCTAATAAGTAAGTACATTTTAAGAAAAGAGTATTGCCAGAGATGTACAGAAACGCCAACTGACTGCAAACTAGGAAATATGATTCTACTATAATTTGTAATGCGAAGTGGACTCAATGTGATTGAATTCAATTGGAAATTGAGGGCACTAACTAAATTTTCATAGGTTCCAGAATTGAATGTGTCCCCTATAATTTCAAGCTTAGCCCGCTTTTGCACCGTTATTCATTAACCCCTGCACCCCAAATTTTCAAAAAATGGGTATAGAATCTATAGATCCACATGAAGATAAGGTAGTACAGTATTATTCTGTAGCTACACTGTTGCATTAAACAATCCCATCAAAACAAAAAAATCAGAACATTAAATGGCTAAGTTTCCATTGACAACCCATTAAGCCATTTATATTGAATCATATTCACTCAAACTCTTACCATATTATAGTGGTTACGTGGAGTTCGTGCCCATTATTGATTTGGTAGTGAAGAAAAGAAGATAACCCTTCTATGTGTTCTGCTTACAAACATTATACAAGACAAGGCCCCTAATGACAAGGAAGTCCAGAGGAGGAACACCCCTAGCAATTGCAATCTACAAAAGTACAAAATCACTCACTTATGGAAAACTAAGCATCCAAATTCAAATCAGAATCAAGCTTCTGAGATATCAAGCTCAACTCAACTCAAGTGAATCACTCATACTCTAATTAGGATTAGGATTCTATATAACAAAGCAAACAAACCCAAGAAAAAGAAATACAAATCAATCACAAAATAAACAAGAAATTAGAGAAATTCTAATTCCCACGTTCTATTTCAGTAGTATAGGGTTTTTCATACAAATTTTAAAATTAGTTACTAATAAAAAGGAAATCAAGACTCTAACCTTGATTTCGTCTTCCATGAGTGATGTGATTTTATGTTGTTGTAGAAAGTGGTAGTAAAAGTTCGTTCAACTCGGGCTTGTAAAGGTTTGGTTTAAGAAAATACTAAAAACAAAGAAAATATATATACAAGGTTTGTCACGATATCGAGATATTACTGAGACTCAGGATTCCACAATTTTTCATATTCAAGTGGTTCAGAAATTAATCCTCGGCGATTATAGCTCAAAACAAATAACTCTATTCTTTGCCAAAGTAGATTCCATAAAATATTACTTGTAGATCATAAGCATGGCGCATCAAGAATCCCTAGGATTAAGCATGCTCCATCAAACAAAGTCACATTTTATTAATAGAAACCTTAATTCAATTAAAATCGGTGCAAAAAGTAAATAAAGAATTAACTAAATTACCACATGGATGAAATACAGCTTCCTCCGTTGTCCCAGTGTTGGGGTTTAGCTCCTCATGTTGAAAACACGTTCAAAAGATTTTTCCATTGCTCAAAAGGTGTTTACAAAGGGTAAGAAACTCAAGAGTTCAATCACAACATTTATATTAGTTGTAGAATAACCGTTACAAGGGTAACAGGAAGAATAAGACTGCTACAAATAAGACTGTCTTCTCTGTCGTAGTTTTCGCGACTGTCTTTTTCAGTTCAATGTTCTTCGTCCCTTTCTTCTTCAGCAGCAGCAGAGAACTTCTCTGCAATTATTTTTCTTCGCTCCTGAGCCCTCTGTTGGCTCTCCCCAGGTCTCGACAGTCTCTATGGGACTCTACCCAACCTATATATACCCAACAACACATTTAAATCCCGAGAAATCTTCCCTTTTCAAATCTTTTCTTCGGTGCAAAGTCTCGGAATATTTCCGGTTATTTCTCCTCTTTCCTATCACGGTCTTCTCGGTTTGGTAATTCCTTCTCAAACTTGATAGATACGAATCTATAAGGATATCCGCAACTTCCAAATATAACTCCAAACACAAACTCGATATATCTTACCCTATTTTGTCGAGAACTTATGTTAATCCTCTCCTGTTTCGTTTTAATCTCTATTACCGTCCCTGTTTCATCAAACCAGGCCCAAACTAATCAACCGATCGAGAAAATCCGACAAAAACTCAACGAAAATCAACCCAAAGAAAAATCGTAATACGGCTGTAATACTTTCCCGCCAATTTATATTTTTAAACAATGAAGGAGGAATGCCCCTTATCCTGAGTTGGGGTGTAAATAGCACTTGGGGTGTCCTGGGTGTAAATAACAAGTGTGTGTCCCTTAGTAATTAATGTGCCCCTTATCCAACTTGAGAGTCCAAATAGTAATTTTTTCCCACGAGCGCAAATACCACTTTTCGAGCCAATTTCGCCGCAAAAGCTTATTTCTCCAAAAACACCTACAAAGACATAAAAAGCCATAATAAATACGAAATCGAGCACTAACAATGCATACAATTGAGATCATATTAGACATATAAATATGTCCATCAAATACCCCCAAACTTATTATTTGCTAGTCCTCGAGCAAATCAAATAGAAAATAAAATCCTAACTCACTGTCGCAGGCATCGTCGATTGCATTTAGCGTATGCAACAAGCCTTTAAACCCCTAGGTGGCCCTAGTGGCCGAGTTATAGTCTCGGGAGGGTTTACAAGAGATATACCCACAAAACCTTTATACTCCAGACCATCACTGTCTACGTAGAACCTCGGAAGGCACTAAAGAATCTCCTTGGTTGGCATACTTATTGATTACAGGAGGAAGTACCCTGATGCGAAATTCTAATTGTTGTACACGAGTTTGCACTCAAGCATACTAAAAATTCATATATAAGTCACAAAGCTCTACTCAGATAGTTTCTGGACATCAAAACCGGAGTCAACTAATCACATGGATAGATTAAGAGATGGATATAGAAAAACATAGATGGTTTTGATGTTGACTAAGGTGAACGGTGTTTCTCATATCTGTCTGAAGGCCACTACCAAAATGAACCTATCCTAATGGACTAAGATACTGGTCTGGACTAATATCAACACACTGGCATATACAAGGGAACCAATGGTCGATAATCCTAACTCTAGGTCAACACAACTGGCATATACAAGGGTTCCAAAGTGGTCGACTTTATTGAATTTATTCCGGTTGGTATAATGGTCTGGTCTCAATATCTCTTTTTTTTTTTTCCGGTATCTCAATCACTCTATTTCACCCTAGCAGTGGTAACAACTTGAATCGTGAGCCCCATCTAATCACTTAGACAAACATATTTAAAAGAAAACAAAATAAAAATAGAAGTGAAAAGATTCAACGAGATATGGCGAAACTACCATGTTTTTCTTTAATTCTAACACCCTGAGCTCTGCTTTTATGAATAGACTCTTTAGATGTTTCCATCTAATCAGATTGGTTCCTCAACTCCTACAACCAAAATGCTTCCATCCACTTAGATTGGTTAGTGCCATCCTTAATAAGCATAAATTTCTAGGCTATGGAGTTTAACAATGCAACTAATCAAAAAGTTTCTCCCATACCCCCAAACTTAAATCTAACATTGTCCTCAATGTTCTAAAGATAAAATTAAAAGCATGAACAAGGAGAAACTGTTACCATTTGAAGTAAAAGAGTTAAGGAAAGATATTACCGTGTCGCATGAATGTTGGGTTACCTCCCAATAAGTGCTAAGTTTAAAGTCTTCAGCCAGACTACAAAAGGATTAGTCACCTCATAGAATCATAAAGTAATAGCCGGAATTTATGTGGGTCATCGAAACCAAATAGAGCTATCACAAGTAAAAGGAATCTGCAACATGCCAAGAAAATTAACAAATGAATCACACCCTTGTCTAGTTTTTGTTTAAGACAACTACATCTAGTCGTGGTTCAGAGTTCTGTGCTCTATAACCTGGGTCCAAATAAAATATTTTCATGGGTTGCATTTCCTCGTAGCTAAGATCCGGTTCAGGTTGTAAAGTCTGTAAAAACTCAAATAAGAACTTAGAAGCACATAATAATAACCTGAATAATTGCGGATCCTTAAAGTCAATCAGTTTTGACTCACACAATTGACCATGATGAAACTGGCGGTCAATCTTAAGCAAATGTGTCGATACTAATTTCCTAAAGTACTTAGGTTTAGTCTCAAAACTAAATAATTGACACATCTGAAACTTATACGTTCCCACTTGGTTGAAAAATATTTGGTGGGAAAACAAAATCAATCTGGGTATCATAGCTTTGGGCTAACCACATCAACCAGAGGATGGGTTTCTAACAACTGAACTTCCTTATGGATATCACTAGGTTCAGGAAAACGTGTGTGAAGGTAATCTTGTAAAATGGTTGAGGCACAAATGTCAAGTCCCAAGTGAGGGACCTTTCTAAGAGTTAAGGCACATGGAGAATGATAATCACCCCCAAACTTAGAGTTTTCAGTGTCTCTAGAAAGACTAGTCACAACTTCCCTAATTTCAAGGTCATCTGGATTCTTGAAAATGGTCAATTGATTCTTCTAAGTCAGTTCATCCTCACTCACCTCTACGAGTTCATTTTATTTGTCTAAGACTAATGTTTCTAAATCGCTAGACTCTAAAACAATATTCTCATAATAGACCCGCTCCTCTAAACCATCACCTATTCGTAATCATAAGGAAAACTACATCGTCTAAAACGGTGGTATCTCTAGACAAATCCTCGTCCCTTTGAATAGGTGAATAATTGTTAAAATTATTTGGATTTGAACTAGAAACATTATCATTATTAAGCTCAATTGGAGTAACAAATTCCTGATCACTATGCCTACTTATTTCAAATTCTTCATCAACACTATCCTCATCATAATCATCATTATAATAACATGAAAATGATCGAACCTCATCTAAAGTAGTGTTACCAATTCTAACCTCGTCATCTTGATTATGCAAATAACTATCCTCATTTTCAAGGGTACTATTGGAAACACTATATTGGAAATTAAGATTATCTTGAGCAGTTCTTTCCTGGGCCTCTAACAACATTTTCTGAGTCGACTCACATGACATCCTGATTTTATCTAGGAAAGAAGGTTCACACGTTGCATTGCTTTCGTCCAAAACTAAGTTATTCATCTCAGCTGAACTACGTGTAGACTCAAGTAACTTCGTGTCGACCACGCCTAACTTACGTGCGGACTCTAGAGAGGAATTTTGCTCGTATGACCGGTGGGAGTATGGATAGTAATTGGGATCACCATGGTATGAGCCATAACCTTGAAAAGGCTGATGTTCCCAACCACTATTCACACTATGGTCAAGGTAGTAACGTCCATTTTGAAACTCAGTCGGATATTCGTTGTATTGGCTATTGTAATACCGGTTCGACATTCTATTCGCCGGGGTGTGAGTTGTCACACAAAATTAAAACCCACTGACAGGGGATTCGTGGGTGGATAGAGTCTTACCTCCCGTACCAGACGGGCGATGAACCGTTGAAGTCGACTCAGGCCACCGACTCCGATGTCAGTGTACGAACCCAAGGGGCCGAGACAGTATCGTAACTGTCGTCCTTCCCTGCAAACAATTTATATTTAACCTTTAACCCTTCCTTAGGGTTTTAAAAATAATGTCCAGCCAAAAAAAAAATAAAGTCCAAAAAGTGTCCAAAAAGAAAAAGAAAAATTACAAAAATACAACCCTATTTAAAATTTCAAAAAAAAATAAAACAAAATAGCTATATACAAAATCTTCTTCTTCACTCCTTTCAGATTCCTCTTTTCTTTCCTTCTTTGGCGATGCTTTCCTTTTATAACACTTTTTCTTTCCTTGTAGGTTTGCTCCAAATCTGAAAAGAATCAAAAAAAAAAAAAAAAAAAAAAAAAACAAAAGGCGTAAAAAAGAACAAAAAATAATAAAAATAAAAATAAACCTAAAACAAATCTAAATACAAGTCCGCGTCGGCGGCGCCAAAAATTGATGTGATTTTATGTTGTTGTAGAAAGTGGTAGTAAAAGTTCGTTCAACTCGGGCTTGTAAAGGTTTGGTTTAAGAAAATACTAAAAACAAAGAAAATATATATACAAGGTTTGTCACGATATCGAGAGATTACTGAGACTCAGGATTCCACAGTTTTTCATATTCAAGTGGTTCAGAAATTAATCCTCGGCGATTATAGCTCAAAACAAATAACTCTATTCTTTGCCAAAGTAGATTCCATAAAATATTACTTGTAGATCATAAGCATGGCGCATCAAGAATCCTTAGGATTAAGCATGCTCCATCAACCAAAGTCACATGTAATTAATAGAAACCTTAATTCAATTAAAATCGGTGCAAAAAGTAAATAAAGAATTAACTAAATTACCACATGGATGAAATACATCTTCCTTCGTTGTCCCAGTGTTGGGGTTTAGCTCCTCATGTTGAAAACACGTTCAAAAGATTTTTCCATTGCTCAAAAGCTGTTTACAAAGGGGAAGAAACTCATGAGTTCAATCACAACGTTTATATTAGTTGCAGAATAACCGTTACAAGGGTAACAGGAAGAATAAGACTGCTACAAATAAGATTGTCTTCTCTGTCGTAGTTTTCGCGACTGTCTTTTTCATTTCAATGTTCTTCGTCCCTTTTTTCTTCAGCAGCAGCAGAGAACTTCTTTGCAATTATTTTTCTTCGCTCCTGAGCCCTCTGTTGGCTCTCCCCAGGTCTCGACCGTCTCCATGGGACTCTACCCAACCTATATATACCCAACAACACATTTAAATCCCGAGAAATCTTCCCTTTTCAAATCTTTTCTTCGGTGCAAAGTCTCGGAATATTTCCAGTTATTTCTCCTCTTTCCTATCATGGGTCTTCTCTGGTTTGGTAATTCCTTCTCAAACTTGATAGATACGAATCTATAAGGATATCCGCAACTTCCAAATATAACTCCAAACACAAACCCGATATATCTTACCCCCGTTTTGTCGAGAACTTATGCTAATCCTCTCCCCGTTTCGTTTTAATCTCTATTACCGTCCCCTCGTTTCATCAAACCAGGCCCAAACTAATCCAACCGATCGAGAAAATCCGACAAAACTCAACGAAAATCAACCCAGCAAAACTCGTAATACGGCTGTAATACTTTCCCGCCAATTTATATTTTTAAACAATGAAGGAGGAATGCCCCTTATCCTGAGTTGGGGTGTAAATAGCACTTGGGGTGTCATGGGTGTAAATAACAAGTGGGTGTCCCTTAGTAATTAAGGTGCCCCTTATCCAACTTGAGAGTCCAAATAGTAATTTTCTCCCACGAGCGCAAATACCACTTTTCGAGCCAATTTCGCTGCAAAAGCTTATTTCTCCAAAAACACCTACAAAGACATAAAAAGCCATAATAAATACGAAATCGAGCACTAACAATGCATACAATTGAGATCATATTAGACATATAAATATGTCCATCAATGAGGAACAAACTAAATTCCTATGAGAAACTTCATCAATCAGCTAACATGCATGTTAATTTCTCACAATGGCAATCATATTACTCAACTGATTTCTTCAAATACAAATGAAATCACCAAGCAATACAACATATAAAGATAAACCCATTCAGATTATTAAGAAAAAAATGATACTATGTGATTATCGGATTACCTAAGATTGGAACAATGTCTTCTCCATCGGATTTTGGTGAAGGAGGCCCTAATTACAGTGTCAATGAACCAACCGAGTACGGGGTTTTAAATGAGACCCTGAAATTTAAACATGAGATTGAGAAGAGTAAGGTATACTAGAACCCTAGTTCAGGCCTTTGGGCAAGAAGGGCCGGGAATCTGGGATTTTCTCGATTTTCGTGTTCGATTTGATAAAAGAGATAAAGGAAAAACGACTTCAGTTTTTACCCCCGTTATGTTTCAAAATAACGAAAAACTATACAGGAGAAGAAAACAATGCAAGGACTATGAAGTCATTTCAATTTATTAACGGGTAGGCGGGTAGGGTAGGATAATTTCGGCTTTCACCCGTCACCCTACCCATTTAACGGCGGGTAAGAAATCTCTAACCGTCACCCTACCCGCCAAATAATGGGTAGGATAGGATACGGGTAAAACACTGGCGGGTAGGGTAGGATTGACGGGTATGGGTAGGGTATGTGCACCCCTAGGTAAGGGTTGAATGAGAAAATAAAATCAAGGGCAAAATAGAAAGTTCGAAATTTGCAGCTTCACCTACTGTTCATCTACAGTGGCTAAGGGGTGTTGGCTTTATATAATAGAATAGATGTAAGAAATTGAATTCTTCGAAGTAATAAAAGCATCTCAAATAGATTTAAAGATCTTATTTTTAATGCCACAGAGGACTTTAGGCTCTCCACATTTAAATGTTACAAAATTGTAATAAAAGCATCTCAAATAGATTTAAAGATCTTATTTTTAATGCCACAGAGGACTTTAGGCTCTCCACATTTAAATGTTACTTTAGGCTCTCCACATTTAAATGTTACAAAATTGAAGTGATGTCTTGAAAACTTATTGATTTAGACTTTCGAACCATTTTCTAAATTTTTTATTTAAAATGAAACAGACTAATTACCAAAAGAAAAAGAAAAATCAACTTTCTTCTCAGAATAAAGAGTTAAAGACCTTACACTAATGGAGATGGTTTACTAGCCAAAAAACCTTAATTTTGTCACAACGCGTTTGGATATCGGAAACATAAATTAGAAACAAAAACAACTTTGTAGGATCAGAATATCGCAACATCAATATCTTTGCGAAGTCTTTGTACAACACACTGCGAAGACATCACAGATTGGTTACAAAAATGATGCAACATATGACGACAGCCTAAACACGGAAAAGACATGAAAACCTAGCGAGATCTAGGAGTGTTGCGAAGATAACATTTACATACTTGCGAGAGTATCGCAAGCCAGATCCGAAAATAAAGGATAGTTTAGCTATTACCCACTATGTGAAATCCTATATAAAGAGCCGAACAGACCAAAGGAGGGAGAGATCTTTTTTGAGAGTGAGGAGATAATTTTGAGGAGAGAGAAAGTCTAGAGTAATTGTTGTATTCTTGATTTCATTTCCTTCTTCTAAAATTCCCAAATTCAATTAATAAAAAAGAGTGATTGTTGATCTTAAAGATGAATTGATTATTATGAATTCTTGTGAGGGATGTATTGTCGGATTTCCTGCAACTACATAATGGCGCTAGAAACAGGGACTGATGGCCGATAAGATTAAAGATTGTTATTAATATTGATCAAATGAAGAAAATGAGGAAGCAAATCGATAAATCAATTAAGGAAGAGAAAAGTAAAATCAAGGAATGTAACAAAAGGTTAGAGTGTAGTTTGATCACAAAAACAATGATTAATTAATTCCATGAAAACATCAGAGGGAGAATACATAAACGAGATTTTGAAGGAAATAAAATTATGGCGGTGGAGAAGACATCACCTTTGAGAGATTGGGAAAAACATAAAATTACGTTCACAGCAGCAGAGATACCAAAAGAAAATTTGAGCCACACATCTCCTTTGGTAATCACAATAACCACACAGAAGAAAAGGGGAAATCAGCAAAAATTATGGAAGAATGGACGGTAAACAGAACTTTGGTGGATACAGGGAGTTCGGTGGATATAATGTTTTACCATACATACAAAGAATTGGGGTACAAAAATGAAGAGATGTCTCCTTCAATGTCATATTCATGGCTTTGGCAAATCTGCAACAAAACCAAAAGGGGAAATAGATATGCGAAATTTTCTAGGAGAAATTGAAACACGAATAACATTATGTGTGGTGGATATGGAATCGCCATATAACATGTTGTTGGGAAGACCATGGATACACACAATTAAAGATGTAGCGTCAACATTACATCAATGCATTAAATTTCCTATGCCAAGTGGGATTGGTGAAATTAGAGGGGATGTGGATAAAGCGAAATTATGTTATCAAATTGAAGTGAAGCAGTATGGAGGACGTGCAGAGAAGCGGAAAAATCGCGGAAAAATGGCGAAGAAGGCAAAGAAAGAAGAAGAATTTAGAACTTACATGATAAGAGCAGAGGAAGGAAAAGGAATACCTACCAAAATTTCGGAAGAAGGGAATGGACTTGTGAAGGAGATAAAGGAACCAACACCTATGAGAGAACCTGAGGCCAGTTACACCGCGGCAGAACCAACAAAGGAAGTGAATATTGGAACCAAAGAAGAACCCAAGATACTAAAAATTGAAACTAAGATGGAAGCAGATGAAGAAGAAAGAACCATTAATCTTTGCAATAATATAAAGACATTTTCGCATGGAACATGGATGAGATGCCGGGAATAGGTCCGTCTATGGCGTGTCATAAGTTGGAGATTGACAAAAATTCAAGGCCATTCAAACAAAGAATCAGAAAAATCGCAACAACGTATCATCCCCAAATAGAAGAAGAATTGAAGAATATGCTTGATGCAGGAATCATAAGACAAGCTAAATATCCGGAGTGGATAGCAAACATGGTAGTGGTTCCAAAGAAGAATAAAGGGATAAGAATTTGTATATATTTTACTGACCTAAATAAAGCTTGTCCGAAAGACAGTTTTTCGCTACTAGATATTCCACAGATGGTAGAATCGGCAGCGGGAAATGATAGGATATCTTCTCTAGACGGATAAAAAGGATACAATCAAATCCCTCTCGCTGAAGAAGATCAAGAACATACTACTTTTTTCGCTCCAAGAGGATTATACTATTATACAAAAATGCCATTTGGTTTGCGAAATGCTGGAGCAACATACCAAAGGATGGTAAAGAAAGTGTTTGCGAAGTGGATACACAAAACATTAGAGGTGTATGTAGATGACATGTTAATAAAAAGTAAAGAAGCAAAAGATCATGTCCAAGATCTGAGGGAAATTTTTGAACAAATGAAGCATTTTAACATCAAAGTAAATCCATAGAAGTGTATCTTTTGGGTTGCATCAGGGAAATTTTAAGGCTACTGATGAGTGCCAAATATTGCATATTTCTACACCTTTTTTATTGGCATTTAACTCATCTTTTGTGCTTAGAAATCAGATATTATCCCAAAATTCTGTATTTTCTCTGTTTTCAAGAATAAATACTTGTACTAATTAATTTTGTGTTTTTAGGTAGTAAATAAAGTTCGGAGAAATTAAGGAGCCAAAAGAGCAGAAAATTGGAGACGAGCGTCTATGGAGCAAAAAGCCACAGCCCGCATGCGCATCAGTTGCAACCCGACAAGTAGCAACCCGGTTACAAAGATATGGGCTTGAGCTATCCAAGATCCGACCCATAACCCGAATCCAAGCCCGATCCATCTTGAGCCGTGAGATTTGATCCATCCGCATCCAACGGTCGCTTCATCCCGCGCATCATCGTTCGCTGCATCCGCCTAACACCATAGCCACCTCATCCCTTCACCCATCGACCACACCACCAAACACTCCTTCATCTTTTCTCTCTTTTCTCTCCCGACAGAAAAACCAGAGCTCCCATCCTTCCCCCGACCAAATTCTCAGAACCTTCATCCTCTTCCCCCGACCGTCTCTGAGTAACCACCACCACAGCCACCAACACAGCCACCTTCTCCGCCTCCTAGCTTCGATATATCTCCTTCATAGCTTCTTCTCAAACCCTAGAAGCTAGGTTTGAGATAGATAGAGTTAGGGTTTCCACAACAATCAATTTAATGGAGTCGCAGTGCCTAATTGGAAGAGGAGACAACCATTTCAGGCAGTTATGGTGAGTGGGTTTGCATTTAATTTCCAAATTTGAGTGTTAGAAGAGAACTTTGTATAAATAGGGTTGAGGCAGTGTGATGTAAAACTTATGCATGGATTAGCTAGTGAACCAAGCTAGAGTTTAATTTGTGTTTTACTTACTCTTATGATGTTCTAATTTAATTTGCTAGGGTGTTGATGAAACCCCTAATTTCATGTCAAGTTAATCAATCTTTGGTTTTGTTCTTGCTGTGTTATAGTGTGTTAGGATTAGTAATTAACTGTTGAGCATATGAGCCTGTAATGAGTTATGCTGTAAGAAGACAACTCATACTAGGGGTGAGTTAGTGAAAAGTAGTTAATGAACATCCACTTGAGACCTTCAAGGGAAGGTACAAGAACATAACCTGATCTACATTGCCTTAGCATAAGATTAGAAGGTGGATTCACTGCCCTAGTGTTCTTCAACCTTGTTTACAATCCATTTTTACAACTTACCTTACATTCACTACACCTTGTCGTATCGACAACCAAAACAAGCCAATATTTGTGTTACTCCTTTAGAAATCAGTTTAGTGAAACCTTGAAATCAACTTTACATAACCCCAAATCCCTGTGGATTCGACCTGTATTTGCCCTGCCTACAATAGCACTGTGCACTTGCAGTTTACCTATAGGAAATAACTTTTCCCAGCCTACCAAGTTTTTGGCGCCGCTGCCGGGGATTTGGTAGTGTTGTTGTGTTGATTATTAGCTTACTTTACTGATCTTCAGCCACCTTGTATATTTGTACTTTGAATTCTTGGTTTTAGTCATTATTAGTGTAACTTAGCTGTAATTTTTCTATTCCTGCATCTTTACATTTTTGCATCTTCTATTGCATTCTGTTCATTGCATTTTAGTTAGCTTATCTTAATTGCATATCTGCATGCTCTTAGTACTTCATACTAGTTTACATCTCATAATACTCTACATTTGTAGCTTAGTTGTATACTTTTGTCATCTGTGAATATCCATTGAAGGTAAAGGAAGCTGGAGGATCATAGTTTCATCTGTGCATTGCACCTGCTATCTCATTCAACATCTGGCCTAGCTTGAACTCAAGCCTGCCTGACTTGATCTGTCACTTCTGTCTCATCTCAGCTGCATTGTAACATCCATGTGTTAATTGTTAAAACCCTTATCCGTGCTAGCTGAATCTTGAGTAGTATTAGGTGTTATTTGGCTCTCACTTTCATTCAAAAATTCTTTCTTTGTACTAGCATAACTTATCTGTAGCTTGCATTCACATAATCTGCATCCTAGTACTTGTTGTTTCAGTTCCATAGCATCACTGCACCTTGCTGTCATTTATTGTTATCATGTGGCTCAATTTGCACTTTAGGTATAGCTCTGGATTCTGTAATTGTAGCATTAGTGCTCTCTCATTTTCACTCCATCTACTCAATTCTGGGAACTGAGGTTGCTTTGTTGAGCTAGCAGGTACCTGAAATCTCTGCTGAGCAAACCCAAGGAGGAGAAGAAAAAGGCGCAGGACAATTGTGGAAGTACCTAAACCCGATTTATATCGGTGGTATCGTTCTCTAACCATGCTGTGTTGATGAATATGTGTGTGACATTCCATGTATGCATGCTAAACAAGAGCTACACATAGCCCTTATCAGTCCCTGCAAACCTGCAACTCATACATGCTAGCTGAAAGCGCTATATCTTTGTGCTGACCTGTATGCATATGTGAATTAGTTACCACTTCCATGAGCCTCGCCTCACTGATCTGTGCATTCCTACTTTGTGAATCAGCATGTCACCTCGAATCTGTGTGCACAATTTCTGTTGCTAGTTTTTGAATTCCCATAGGCATAATCCTGAGGAAATTGAGCTATAACCTCACTGTGACTGAACCATCTTTGTATGTGCATCTGTGAGCCATGATTGCCTGACAAACTCGCTACCTTGCTGAGTATTGCTCAATATCTGAAGCCTATGCTTTTGTGTGATCTGTGCATTAAACATTGGCTGAATTAGTTTACCTTTTCACTGTGACCCCTTGGCTTCAACAAAGCCTGTGCTTAGCTCCAGCCCCAGTAGCTTCTGAGTTGAGCTGCAACTTGGTTAACCAAGTTTGCTGTTAGCCCAGGTTGACATCAACTGAATTGGTTGACATCAACTGAGTAAGTTGAACCATCAACCCTGTACTTTATGCATGTTCTATTCTGTTAACAAACCTATTGAACCTGTTGAAAGATCTGTGTGACTACCTGTATTGAATGCTAAATCATATTCATCTGCAAACCTGTTGACTACCTAATGATCTAGTCGCCTGACTGAACATCACTCAAAACCTGGCAATTTTTGGTTCCCATGCACATTCCCCTATGATATTTTGAGTAACATCTGTGCTAACTAGAATCGCTATTTTACTGAGATTGATTCTGTATGCATCTTCTCTGGCCTTGAAATATCAACTGTATTGCTTCCCTGTAGTGTGAATTGCTTGGTTGTCTGATAGCCATAACATGTTGATTCTTGCTCTGCCGTGGCTAATTGCCATGAGGGCTTGATTCTGAACTAGTTGCTAGATCATCCAACCCCTGGAATATCTGGAAGTTGTGCTTGAGGCTGTGACACTTAGCAAAATTTCAGCTAGGTGAAATTCTCTTTTTCTGCACTCAATTTGAATCTGTATGCAAAACAATTTGAGCTACACATTATCTGTTAGAGTGCTGTGTCGCTGTGCTAAGCTTGTATGATTGTGAATCCCTGAATCTTATTGTCATTCCTATGAGCCTTACTTTCCTGGTTGGTGCATCAATGATTGTCTGAAGTGCAGCATCACAAATTTGTGTAGACAAATTCTAGGGCCAGCCTTTCAATTCTCATGAGCATTGTCTTCTATATTACCTGAAACTAAGTGTCATTTTCATAATCAATAGTTCTCTGAGTTGTGCATTTGTGTCTTGGCTGATCAGTAATACATCCTTGAATTTGTGTGCAAAGGCATATTCCTGTGATATTTGAGTTATACATTGGTTAACTGAATCTGTGGTTAGATGTGCTACACTTGAATGATCGTAAATCTATGAATCTGCCTGCCTATTCTCTAAGCTTCATCTGTGGCCTGGCTTGTGCACTTGTTGCTCATTTTGGGTGTTGTATAGCATATGGCATGTATGTTAGGCTAATATTGTTTTGTTTTGTGACCAAATTGATTTCCTGGCATGTCAGGATTTTGGACTGGCATTAGGGATGAAAAATCATCACACAATTCCATTATGGAACTTGCTTACGGGCATGCTTCACATTATGAACCCCCCACATACCATGATGTTAATAATTTTAGGGATTTTTATGAACCTTTTCTAGGTCATGAGCCTCAATATGCAAACCCTAATAATTATCCACACATGTATCATCCACCGCCAGGGGAAGTTGAACAATTTTGTACTCCAATGAACTCTTGTATGCAATCTGTGATGGAGAATATCAAACTCATTGAGCAAAATAATGCTAGATTTGGATTGAAAGCATTGCATGATCATCCATATAGCAACACATATGAATTTCCCTTTGGTAGTGAACCTCGTGCACAACCATGTAATGAATATCCATACGAAACGAGGACACCCACTATTGAAGACTCCCCTTCAATTGAACAACTTAATATGATATTAAGGATGAATCTGATTCATTTACAAAATGTAGAAAGGGAGGAATTTCAAGATGAATTGTTTGTTAATCCCAATGAATTAAACTTTGAAAATAGTGCATCTGTTCCTACTCGTGCAAATAATATTGAATATGAACCTGATATAGAGGTACATGAATGGAGTAGAGACACTATGATTTTGAATATGGAATTGCATTCTTGCTATGATGATGATGATGATATGTTGGAAGAGCATGCTTATTCAGAAAATTCTGTGATCAAACCTTCGGGTTCAGAGACATTAGTTTTCTCTGCTGCGACCCTTATGAATGATGCTTCTTCTGATGTTCAATCTATAAATACATGTGATGCTGATTTTGAATTGGGGTTTGAACAATTGTTCATTGAAAGTGAGCATGCTACACAACTTGTAGATGACTTAGGAAAGGCTGAATTTTCTATAGACATCAATAATTCTATGCATGAAAATAACCTTGATATGTCTAATTCCCTGCCTAGGTCAAAATGTGTCGTGTCTTCTGATTTGCTTATGCATGAGATGGAGACTTTGAATAATCATGATTCTGAATTTGGATTTGTTGAACTATTCCATGAACGTGAGCATGTTGCAGCACTTGTAGATGACTTAGGGGATATTGATGTGATTGATAATGGTACTCTTGATATCACACATGTGAACAACTTAGACATGCCCAACTTCCTGCTTATGTCACAATCTGATGGCCTTGCACCCAAACCAACTATTCTGAGAGTTCCTAATCTAGGCCTGGAGTTGTGTGCTTCTCAAGTCCTTTTGGACTACTTTTATGCTAAATATAATGCTCTTGAAGAGCCACAGTTGGAATGCATTGATGTTTTTCTTCCCGTCCCTAATAAAGTCCAATTTGAGCTAGACCTTGTGCATGATGTACCTCTAAAATTACAAGATTTTGTGCTGAAAAACACATCTGTTGACAAGTTTAGGTTTGGGGGTAACTCGTTCACATATGCTGTCTTAATTGCACTCTCATGTTATATTTGTGTAAGGCTGTTGATGTTTCTGCATATCTTCTTTTGGGTTGATCCTCAACTCTTTAGATTGTTAGTGTATGGTGAATTTTCTTGTATATAATCTGGTAGGTAATGTTACATATTCTATCTTGAATCGGTTGAGTCTTCTTTTGTATATATTGTGCTAATCCAATATGATCTCAGCTGAGAATGTTGGATTCTAGCCTTGACTAATGAAGCTCTAATCTTGCTTTTACCGACATACGGGTAATCTCTTCCCTTTTCTCTTATCAACATAGTTCTCATGGTATGTTTCTGTTTAAATTCTTATCATCTGTTGACACATTGAGGACAATGTTAGATTTAGGTTTGGGGGTGTGATTTGCATATAGAGTTTTTAGTCTTTTATGTCAAAAAAAAAAAAAAATCATCAAAATCAAAAATTCAAAAATTTTCAAAACTCTTTGTAAATATGTACATAAAAAACCTCCAACTTTTAGAAATCTTAGAGTCACTAGCATGCTTCTAGCTATGTTTACATAGAGAGTCTGACCGAAATAACTGAATTTGGAAGTACTGGAGAACACAATCGGGTTTCTTAGTTGATTAGAGCGTTAAAGTTGGATTTAACCATGCCGGAGGGCGAATTAGGTGCTGCAAAGATATTTGGTAGTAGAATAGTGATCACCCATAGTGGAGACTACCCATTTTTACATCAAGCGAGGCACCGACCTTCATTTTTGTGACTTTCTAGAAAATCTGTTAGAGTGTGTGTCACCGTACGTCAATTCCGGGTAAGAATGGTGAGCTACCCAACTTCGCACCACTTTCAACACTATTTTTGATCTCTTGAGTGCTAATTTGTCAATCATGAGGGTGACGTTTAAAGATGAAAACTCCTTCTTGTAGTTCGATTTGTAGTTAGCATCACTCTCTCTCTCAACAACATCAACAGATCCATAGAAACACATCATAGTCAGCGAGCAGAGCAACGTTAGAATATTTGAAGAAAAGTTGAAATAGTCCAAGGTTTACATG
Source organism: Papaver armeniacum (assembly GCA_023531295.1). Taxonomy (NCBI): domain Eukaryota; kingdom Viridiplantae; phylum Streptophyta; class Magnoliopsida; order Ranunculales; family Papaveraceae; genus Papaver; species Papaver armeniacum. The sequence goes on along the minus strand of JAJJWW010003549.1, from coordinate 98,467 downwards.
CAATAATTCAAAGAAAAGAAAATAAGATGAGAATTAGTGAAGTTTATCAAGACAATACAAGTTATGGAAAATTGAGTGATATAGTCCTTTATCCATGGAGTTAGTAGTTTCATTGTTTTTATTGTTATTTTCATTTCATGTAAAAAAAAAATGTATATATATTGTAGTTTATTTTCTTAGTTTTGGTACCACCATGGTAAAGAAGAAGAATTCAAGAAAAAAATTTTTCCAAGCAACAAGGAAATTGAAGAGAAAAGTTATAAATTGTCAAGTTTTTGTGAAGTTCAGAAGTTCATCATCAACAGTTGAAGACCGAAGATTAAAGATATTTCTATGGATGCTATGAGAGTGGTGTTAATTGCCGATCGGATGTGAAGGTAAGTGAGTACTCCCATACTTACTAATGGTTGATTTCCTTTCTTAGAGATCATCAGAAAAAGATTCTTTTTGTCCACAACTCTGTGGAGTCTCCAGAAATTATTTCGGAAGGTTATCCTTCTCACCTTCAACGTATGCGGGATTTCTCTCTTTATTCCTGCCTGCACACATGAGAGACTAAAAAGCGGTCTTTTTGAGTGCAATTATCATAAAACCCTATTGGTGAGGCAGAAGTCGAGGCTTGTGATCACTCTCGAACCCGAATTCTTTCATATGGTATGGTTATTTCTCGCTCAACTCTTAAGGATGAGAGTGCGTTCTTTGGTAGTTCTAACTTTGTGTTACTAGCATGCAGAAACTCTATGTCCTCATAGCTCCTTGGATGCTTGAGACTCTTTTACGCTCTGAAGTTGGAGAAGGTTTTGTGGGTACACCTCTGGTAAACCCTCACGAGACTACAACTCGTCCACTAGGGACACCTAGGGTTTTAAAGGCTTAGTGCATACGCTAAATGCATTCGAGAGACCAGCGACAGTGGTATAGTTAGGATTTCTTAATTTCTGTTTCACTTGAGGACATGTAAAATTCAGGTTTGGGGGGTATTTGATGAGTGCCAAATATTGCATATTTCTACACCTTTTTATTGGCATTTAACTCATCTTTTGTGCTTAGAAATCAGATATTATCCCAAATTCTGTATTTTCTCTGTTTTCAAGAATAAATACTTGTACTAATTAATTTTGTGTTTTTAGGTAGTAAATAAAGTTCGGAGAAATTAAGGAGCCAAAAGAGCAGAAAATTGGAGACGAGCGTCTATGGAGTAGAAAGCCACAGCCCGCGTGCGCATCAGTTGCAACCCGAAAAGTAGCAACCCGGTTACAAAGATATGGGCTTGATCTATCCAAGATCCGACCCATAACCCGAATCCAAGCCCGATCCATCTTGAGCCGTGAGATTTGATCCATCCGCATCCAACGGTTGCTTCATCCCGCGCATCATCGTTCGCTGCATCCACCTAACACCATAGCCACCTCATCCCTTCACCCATCGACCACACCACCAAACACTCCCTTCATCTTTTCTCTCTTTTCTCTCCCGACAGAAAAACCCAGAGCTCCCATCCTTCCCCCGACCAAATTCTCAGAACCTTCATCCTCTTCCCTCGACCGTCTCTGAGTAACCACCACCACAGCCACCAACACAGCCACCTTCTCCGCCTCCTAGCTTCGATCTATCTCCTTCATAGCTTCTTCTCAAACCCTAAAAGCTAGGTTTGAGATAGATAGAGTTAGGGTTTCCCCAACAATCAATTTAATGGAGTCGCGGAGCCGAATTGGAAGAGGAGACAACCATTTCAGGCAGTTATGGTGAGTGGGTTTGCATTTAATTTCCAAATTTGAGTGTTAGAAGAGAACTTTGTATAAATAGGGTTGAGGCAGTGTGATGTAAAACTTATGCCTGGATTAGCTAGTGAACCAAGCTAGAGTTTAATTTGTGTTTTACTTACTCTTATGATGTTCTAATTTAATTTGCTAGGGTGTTGATGAAACCCCTAATTTCATGTCAAGTTAATCAATCTTTGGTTTTGTTCTTGTTGTGTTATAGTGTGTTAGGATTAGTAATTAACTGTTGAGCATATGAGCCTGTGATGAGTTGTACTGTATGAAGAAAACTCATATTAGGGGTGAGTTAGTGAAAAGTAGTTAATGAACATCCACTTGAGACCTTCAAGGGAAGGTACAAGAACATAACCTGAGCTACATTGCCTTAGCATAAGATTAGAAGGTGGATTCACCGCCCTAGTGTTCTTCAACCTTGTTTACAATCCATTTTTACAACTTACCTTACATTCACTACACCTTGTCGTATCGACAACCAAAACAAGCCAATATTTGTGTTACTCCTTTAGAAATCAATTTAGTGAAACCTTGAAATCAACTTTACACAACCCCAAATCCCTGTGGATTCGACCTGTATTTGCCCTGCCTACAATACGCATTGTGCACTTGCAGTTTACCTGTAGGCAATCACTTTTCCCAGCCTACCAGCTACATTGTATCAAAATAAGGACTACAAGTTGATCCAGCGAAGGTGCAAGCAATTCGCGACATGCCAACACCAGCGACAGTAAAAGATGTACATAAGTTAAATGGACTCTTAGCTTCGCTAGGAAGATTTGTATCGCGATCATCAGATAAGTGCAAACATTTTTTCAACATACTCAAAAAGGGGACGAAGTTTAGATGGACGGATGAATGCGAGAAAGCTTTGCAAGGAATAAAAGAACATCTGATGAATATATCTATTTTGCAAAAGGCAGAACTAGGAGAAGGGTTATTAATCTATCTTGCGACAACCTCGCATGCATTAAGTGCTGTGTTATTATGATTAGATACAGGAGTTGAGAAACCAATTTATTACATCAACAAAACCTTCAATACCGCAGACAAAAATTATTCAAAAATCGAAAAACTAATTTTGGCATTAGTTTATGCAACATTCAAACTTCGCATATATTTTCAGGCACATACAATAAGGGTATTGACAAAGGTACCCATTGAGTCAGTAATGAAGAATTAAAAAAGGTCAGCCAGAGTAGAGAGATGGAATGCACAGATAGGACATTTCATAATCAAATATGAAGTTCTATCTTCACCCAAATCACAAGTTGTCGCAGATTTCTTAGCAGAATTTCCTCTAGAAGATGATGAAGCTGTAGAGGAAATGATGGATGTGGAAGAAGAATATGGAAATCCAAGAGATCTATTGACAGAGCCAAATAGATGGGAAGTATTGGTGGATGGATCGTCAAATAAGGAAGGTAACAGAATTGGAATTGTTTTGATTTCACCAGAGGGCATTAAAATGGCTTTTTCCTTCAGACTGGAGTTTACATCCACCAATAATGAAACAGAATATGAAGTTGTGATACATGCCCTGAAATTCATAATAGAAATGAAGCTGGAAAATATGAGAATCACAAGTGATTCGCAGCTAGTCATTCGTCAAATAAAAGGAGAATACACTACAAATGAACCATCTTTGAAGAAATATAAGAAACTTGTTGCACAATTGACATCGAAAATCCCAAAAATAAAATGGAGACATAATAGGCTTGCAGATGCTTTTGCTTTTATTTCAAGTATGATGACAGACCCAACTGCGAGATGCATAAAGATTCAAACACTTTTGTCACCATCAATCAACAAAGAAGAATAAGAAAAGGCAGACGTAATGATAATAGAAGATGGCGGAACCAATATTGAAGATTGGAGAACAAAACTCCACGCATATCTGATGAAAGGACAAACACCAAGAAATAGATTGGAGGCACACAAATTAAAGAGCCGTGCGACAAATTACGAACTAAGAGATGGAGTATTGTATCGGAGATCCTTTAATGGACCATTACTCAGATGTTTAACACGAAAAGAGGGAGAAGAAGTGTTAAAGGTATTACATAGTGAGGATGCTGGCAATCACATCGGGGGAAGATCTTTGGCATACAAAGCAAAAATGCAAGGTTATTACTGGCCGTATATGCATGAAGATGCGAAACAAGTATCAAGACGTTGCGAAGATTGTCAAAGACATGGAAAGAAAATACATGCACCTGGAGCACCATTAACATCCTCAACAAGTGTATGGCCTTTTGGAAAATGGGGTTTAAACATTGTGGCACCGTTTTTACCGGGATCTGGACAAAGAAGATATCTAATTGTCGCTACAGATTATTTCACAAAATGGGCAGAAGTAAAGGCAGTACAACATATTCGTGACAAAGACATTTTTACATTCATATTTGAAAACATTATTTGCAGATTTAGAATTCCCGCACAATTGGTATCTGATAATGGGAAACAGTTTGAAGGGCAGAACATAGAAATGCTACTCAATGAATTTAAGATAAAATGTGGGAAGTCAACCCCTCTATATCCACAGGCCAACGGACAGGCAGAAGCAACAAATAAGACAATCGCAGATATATTGAAGAAGAAATTAGAAGGGCATCATACAGCATGGTGCGAACAAGTGCATAATGCAGTATGGGCTTACAACACAACCAGGCGAGAAGCTACGAGAATGTCACCTTTTTGTTTAACATATGGAATGGAGGTTGTGCTACCAACAAAAGTTATTATTACCACAACAAAGAGAGAAGCTTGGGAGAAAAATCTTAGTGCGGATATGATTTTAACCAAGTTAGATGAATTAGAAGAAAAAAGAAAGGGCTCTACACATATGGAAAACTACCAGCGAAGATTAGCCCAAGAATATAATAAACATGTTAAAACATGAGATTTTCAACCAGGTGACTTGGTGCTGTGAGAAACACCAATATATCAGCGAGAAAATGGTGGAAAACTAACAAGAAAATGGGATGGTCCTTACATCATTAAGGAGATAGTTGGAACAGGGCATATAGATTAATGGATCCTGATGGTAAAGATGTGGGTCATAAACTTGACAGACCATGGAACAGATTATACTTAAAGAGGTACTACCCATAAAAGATTCTGGGAAAGAGTAGACTGCGAGATGATGTATGATTGAAACAAAATGAATCTATATGAAGATCTTATGAAGAATAATTACGAGATTATACAAAGAAAGAACATGTGAAAATTTCGCACAGATAATAACAAGAGATAATCAAAGATTAATGACATACTAGAAAGAGGCGAACCTACTATGGCATACACCCTAGTTCGCGAAATCAAATTTCGCAAGAGGCAAATGTAAGAACTAAAGTGCGTCATAGAAGGGGTACTTATTGCATGGCTCGAGCCAGAAAAGGTTACACCCGCCCTGGAACCTGAGTCATGGAGATTTGGGGTCAATAAAGCCCATCCAGGAGAGGTACCTCGGATTTTCAACCTAAACTTATGACTTAGGTTGGACGACTGATGGTCTCTTCCAAGGAGTGCGGCATCTGATCAAGGCGCCGAGGTACACGGTTGAGACAAGAGTGCCTAGGGCGTTTGAAGCGTCTCGGACATTCTTGGCAAGTCTTGACTTATCTTTTCGGCCCGAAGAAAACCCCACTTAGGGTGCGGTCTCGTAACCATAAGCCCTATAGGCAAAAGGGATAAGAGGCTACGAAAACAACTGGTTGTTGTTAATCACCGGATGGGAGGAGACAACCTTGTATGGTAGAGGTACGCCTCCTTGAAGGGGCAACCAGGGGGGAGATAAGGGCGACACCCTCCATTAGGGATTTGATAAGTGTCTTAAGACGCAAATGTCATGAGGCTTTATTTTCGCAAGAAAATTTAGGCTTGTCATATTTGTGCGACGATCCTGAAGAGGCAATAATATAAAAGAGAAAGATAAGGCGAGATCAATAGGTCAATACACGAAAGTGTAAAGACGTCCAGCGATTTCGTCGCAAGACGACAATGTCACGGGGCTTTATGTTCGCAAGAATATTTAGGACTGTCATATTGTCGCATGAAAAATATCCTGCAGTGGCAATAATACTAGAGAAATGATAAGACAAGATCAATGGGTCATTACATGAAAGTATAAAGACGTCCTGCGATTTTGTCGCAATGACAAGAGGTGGCAAAATAAGACCTTTAACTAGGAAGGCAAAATAAGACCACACAAGAGAAAAATAAAAAATGAAATCTTGGAAGAAACCAAGAAATATTTAATTGCGAAAATTCAGCAGAAACAACTGCGAGATTGAGGCATAAATACATGTTGCTATTCAAAAGTAACTTGCTTAATTTTTCATTTGAATACAAATAATGAGAGGCAACATGGGAATTATCAAACAAAAGGCATTATCTTTTTCGCTAACAAGCACAATCATAAAAGAGTGCATACACTTCAAAGTTGACTGAAGTACACCATTGGCAAGAAGTTATAAAGATAAAGCAATCCAAAGAAGTAAAATTACATGAGAAATTCAAATTTAAATATTAATCCTGTCAGGAGAAAATGAAATATTTTCGTCAATTCTTTCGCCAGAAGGAGATAATGGATGTTCTTCGCCAGTCTTATCACCTTCGCCATCTTTTTCATTTTCGTCAGTCCTTCCTTCATTCTGGTTTACTCTAGTCTCTTCTTCATTTGGGTTATTATCAACAGTTGCATCAGTAGGAGGAATTTCTTCTTCATTTGCGAGATCTTCGCCACTTTCATAATAATAATCACTATCAGGAGAATGAGGAACCTCATCGTTATCTACTTCCAAAGGTTCGACAGATATAGGAGGAAGAGATTTGGACAACAAAATATCATTCACAAGAACCTCAGTCTTGAGATGAGCTTGGCGAAGGAATGCTCTCTGATGATTCCTACTTTGAACATCTTTGAAATAAGCAAGATAATCAAATCTTCTTTCTGCCCGATCGCGAGAACAAGCAAGGGTAGTGGCAAGTAATGCATTCTCTTTGCGAATTTTGGCGAGCTTAGACTCCAAAACAGAAACGGAAGAATGAAGATTTTTCTCAGATTCTGCGAAAACAAAGAAAACAGAAAATTATTTAGGCAAAAGGTTCGCGAGAAAGATACCAAAAAAGGATCTAACAAAGAAATAATGATTGAGGCAGTCAAATTTTATGACTACCTTCCTTTTGAGAGATAAGATATTGGGTTAAAGCCAAACAACTATTCTCCAAGTGGTCCATTGCATCATCAAACTTATCTCCCACTAAACCTTTCAGGCGAGATTGAAGGTTCTTTTCATTAGAAATGAGCAAGGTGTTTTCCTTCGCAAGAGAAGTGTAGGATTCTTCGAGCTTGGAGTATTGATCTTTGATTTGACTTACCTTTACACTTAAAGTTATTCTACCTTGAATAAGTTTATCTCTCTCAGCAGAAGACGATTATGTTACTTCTTTAAGTTTATTTCTCAATGAGCAGAGAGATTTTTCTTGATCATTACATATTTTTTGGCAAATGTTAAGTTCTTGCGAAGAGATCGCCACCTTATTTAAAAGAGTTCGCTTCTCTTGAGATAGAGTTTTATTCTCATCTGATAAAGTTTCCAACTCCAAATTAGCTTTAGTCAGAGAATAAGAAAGGCGAGATAATTCATTACTTAATAAGTTTTGCTTCTGAACTAATTGAGTATTCTCCTTGGTAGCAACGGAGTATGTATGAAGATTATCTAATTGGCTATACTGATCCATCCAAGCATCTCTATCCACACAGATTTCTTCAGCGACGGATTCAACCTGATATATCTCCATTTTTTATTTCTGATTTAAAGCTTGAAGGGCGAGCAAGGGATTTAAATAAAAAAAAAAAGAGAGAGAGAGAAGTTGTACCTTTTAATTCTTCATTCTTCTTGCGAAGATTGTCACGATCAAGAGAAACATTCTGAAGCTTTTGATTTTCAAGATGAAGAGTGTCACATTTCAAGGTCATGGATTGGAGACTCGTATTCAAAGTTTGAACTTCATTCTCTAAGGATGTTTGCGAAATCATTCTGTCAGAGCCAAAATACTTACTCAAAATCTCGCAGACACCAAATTTGATAGGATCAACGGAAGATTTCTTGACGTCATCCAGAACATCTGATAAAACCTTGAAAGCAATATCTATTCATTCTAAAGTTTCTTTAGTAAAGGGGAGAGATTCGGATGAAGAAGTGGTGATGATAGAAGGTTGGAGAATTGAATCATTCTTTACTATAGATGCGTCATTAGAAGATGAAATTTGATGAAGATCAATGAATGGGGGAGAGGTGGTGACAAGATGAGAGGTATCGACAGCAGGAGAAGAGAAGGGTTCATTCGCAACATGGTTATTAAAAGGAATTTCAACTGCATAAAGATCAGTTGTGGGGGAGGAATCTGTGGCGATACCTTCGCGACCGGGAAGTAAGGATTCAGCTTGCGAAGATACTACATGAGATACTGAAGGTTTAAATGAGGGAAACGAGACGAAAGTTTCAACATTTTTAAGGTGGCGAGATCTTTTGAGGGTTTGTTGACATCTCCATCAACCTGCGAATCACAATTCAGATAAGAAACAGAGGCAACAATATTGTTACTAAAAGAATAGTGTTTCTTACTACCTTGTTATTCACATGCTTTCTTTTGGTTACAACAACCCTTTGATGTATACTCTTGGGAATATTAGGGTTTTGGATCGTAAATTTGGTGCGGGAGGAGTTTTTGCTGAAACAGAAACAATATGGGAATTATATAAAGATGAACAAGATCAAGTAATCAAATAAGACAATTTCAGCAAATGAGATCAATCAATTTCAGTAACAGAAAAACTAACCCCTGATGATTCCATAAGAACATTAGCATAAAGACGAGTTCGTAAAAAGTTGCAGACGATGAAGAGTTGTAGAGAATGTGGAGATGAAGAAGATGAAGTAAAAGAAAGAAATTATTTTATGATAGATTTCTTCTTTAATAGACAAAAAAAAATGATGACCTGTTAGCATTGAATGTGCCGGTGGATAGGGGAATATTTAACACGTGTAAGAGGTTATGCTTAATTCACGAAATCTTGTAGGTAGAAAGCATAAGGAAAGAAATGAACATTTGCGGCATTTTGAAACACTAATTCTCATATCATTGTCTCCTTCGCAGAGAAGACATGAGAATAAGTAAGATGTAGGATTAGAATATCGCAACATCAATATCTTTGTGAAGTCTTTGTACAACACACTGCGAAGACATCGCAGATTGGTTACAAAAATGACGCAACATATGACGACAGCCTAAACACGGAAAAGACATGAAAACCTAGCGAGATCTAGGAGTGTTGCGAAGATAACATTTACATACTTGCGAGAGTATCGCAAGCCAGATCCGAAAATAAAGGATAGTTTAGCTGTCACCCACTATGCGAAATCCTATATAAAGAGCCGAACATACCAAAGGAGGGGGAGATCTTTTTTGAGAGTGAGAAGATAATTTTGAGGAGAGAGAAAGTCTAGAGTAATTGTTGTATTCTTGATTTCATTTCCTTCTTGTAATATTCCCAAATTCAATTAATAAAAAAGAGTGATTGTTGATCTTAAAGATGAATTGATTATTATGAATTCTTGTGAGGGATGTATTGTAGGATTTCCTGCAACTACAAACTTGCTTCACAAAAGTTGACTTTTTTGCTTCTAGAAATCGTTCTGAAATTATACATCCGAATTAACTTTTTTTTTTTTTGATTTATAAAAGTTGAAAAATTACTTCCAGGCGAGAACCTTAAATTAACAACATAATAACACCGTGGGATAAGATTTTTAACATTCACCATTGGAGATGTTCTATGTAAACATAGTGGGAACCAGACCCAAAATATACATATTAAGCTCTAAAAAACCAAGGTGATACTCTCTCGGTTACAAAAACACCATTATTATTTGGGCTAAATGAAAACCATATCTAATAAAAATGGAACAAAAACCTCATTTCAATTCAAAAGAATTAAATTCAGTTTTTATTAGATCTCAGAATTCCAGTCTCGCCCTTGACTGTGTATACACGATATTTAGAATGGAGATTTTGGGAGAAACATATGCAGAAATTATGAAGATCAGATTTACAGAGAATTCGAGAACTTCTTGATAGACGCATTTTTGTGTCTATTTTGATCTCAATTATGTGTATTGTTAGTGCTCGATTTTATACTTATTTGATTATTTTTATGTCTTTGTAGGTATTTTTGGAGAAATAAACATGTGCGGAGAAATTGGCTCGAAAAGTGGCATTTGGACCTCAGGAGAAAATTGCTAAAGACACCCCTCGAATGGTTGATAAGGGGTGATCTACCGATATTTGCACCCCCAGTGCTAAAGGGGCCCCCAAATCCGATAAGGGGACTCCATCATCTTCAACCTGTTTTTGGCGGGAAAATGTGTATTTTGAAATGACAAGATTTCATGAGCAACAATAACGAGATTTCATCGGAGTTTTTGTTACAGATTTATTTGGAATATCCTGTTAAGCTTAAACAGGGCACGTAATTGTCTTAGCTTCGAAACATAAGGGGAGAAACATCACTTAGAAGAAAATAGGGCAGAGTTATACTCGGAGTTTCGTTGGAGGATTTTTCGATAATTTTTGGGAAGATTTTCTGCGAGTTTGGAATGGAATTAATCTGATGTGTCCGAACAGGAAAGGTAGTTGGATAGTTTTGATTAAAAAAAAGGGAATGATTTCCATATTTACTCAATAATCCAGCAATGAGAGTTTCACAGATGTACGAGTTGTACCTGTGATTTAGAGTTATTATCTAAATAAAGAAGTTTGGGTTAAAATAAGGAATAGGTGTGAAGATTAAGAGAAGAAAATTCGTGATTTGGCCGAGAATAAGAAGAAGATATTTTTGGAGATTTCTTGTTCTAAAGGGTCCAAAATAGGGGAGTCGAGAGTTTGGGGGAGTTTTGGGAGGCTGCAGAGTCGAGAAGAAGAAGTGCAGAGAATCATCTCTGCTGCTGCAGGCGAAAAGAAAACGAAGAACATTAGGCGGCTCGAGTCAGTCGTAATCTAGAGGTCTATCGCAGGGACTGTAGTTTTCAACAGTGCTTGCTGCAGACTTTCTGCTACTGTCAGCAGTCTTATTTGTTATATTGTTTTGTAACAGTGAATCTGCAACACCTATATAGGTTACAATTCAGTTGTATTAACATTCCTCTTCAATAAAAATACCTTTTGAGCTATGATTCATTATTTTGAGTGTGTTTTTACCATGAGGAGCTAAACCCCAATACTGAGACAATGGAGGAAGCCATTCTTCACACATGTGGTAATTTTATTAATTCTTTTATGACTTATTGTATTGATTTTTAATCGTATTTTATGATCTTTATTGAATGATTGTGATTTTAATTGATGGGTCATGCTTTCTTAAGTGTTTTGATGTCTCATGCTTTAGATATACAATCATTACTTTCAGAATCTACTTTCGGCAATGGATTAGAGTTAATAAATTTGAGCTATAAATGTCTAGGATTATTAGTTGAACCACATGAACGTAAGAATTGGCGGAATCATGAGTCTCAGTACCTGTCAGTATCGTGACAGTATTTTGTATATATTTTCTAGTATTAAGTGTAAAATCAATCTCTACAAGTATTTGAACGAACTTTTACTTATCACTCGAAAAGCTACATTAATTTTTGGCGTCGCCGACGCGGACTTGTATTTAGGTTTTAGGTTTTAGATTTATTATTTATTTATTTTCTCTTTTACGCCTTTGATATTTTCTTGATTCTTTTTCAGATTTAGAGCGAAGCTAAAGAAAAAATGATATAAAAGGAGAGCAAAGCCAAAGAAGGAAGGAAAAGAGGAATCCAAAAGGAGTGAAGAAGATTTTATTTTTATTAGCTTTTTATTTTGGGAAAATTATATTAGGGTTTGTTGTATCTTTGTAATTTTTTATTTTATTTTTGGACACTTTTTGGACCTTATTTTTGGGACTTTTGGACATTATTATTTTTAAACCCTAATATAAACTTCCGCAGGGAAGGACGACAGTTACGATACTGTCTCGGCCCCTCAGGTTCGTACACTGACATAGGAGTCGGTGGCCTGAGTCGATTTCAACGGTTCATCGCCCGTCTGGTATGGGAGATAAGACTCTAACCACCCACGAATCCCTTTCAGTGGGTTTTATTTGTGGAAACACACACAAACATGTGCACACACTAATTGCATCGTCAGACTACCGAGTTTAGGAAAGCTCGTGGATTAGCTAAACCCGTGCCTTGGGACTTATGGGAGTTACCAGCTGAAAGTCGACAAACCTCAGCCTTGTACCTTTGACCAGTCTTTTGACTGTAGGTATATTTTGTTATGATAACCTGAGCTTACCCATTTTAGTCAGCCTTGCATTTGAATGTGCACAAATTATGTCGAACTGGTATTATAATAGCCAATATAATGAATATCCGATTGAGCAACATGGGCATTATTCCTTTTATGACCATAATGTGAATAGTTGTTGGGAACGTCATCCTTTTGAAGGATATGGGTCATACCATAGTGAGCCCAATTACTATTCACATGCATACCGGTCATATGAGCAAAATTCTTATACTTCTCCTCTAGAAGAGGCATGTAAGATACTTGAGTCAACACGTGAGTTACTTGAGTCGACACATCAGTTAGCGGACACAAATGACTTAGTTATAGACGAAAGAACTGTAACAATGAGAGAACCTTCTTTAGAAGATAACCTCAGGACGTTAGATGAGTCAACATGTAAGTTAAATGAGTCAACACGTGAGTTTGCTGAGTCAACACGTAGGCTTGAGTTAGAGACGGAAGAAACAATTGCTCGAATTACACTGAATTGCCAATACATTACTTCAAAAATCACCCTTGAAAATGAGGACATTTTTTATTTACATAATCGAGATGAAGAGGTTAGAATTGGAAGCAATACTTTAGATAAGGTTCGACAATCTTCATATTACTATGATGATGAGGATAGTACGGAAAAAGCCGGGGTACAACAACCACACCCAATATTTCGATTAACAATCTGTATAGACTAACTCGAATATATTTTCAAGATAATCAACTAGACTACATCTTAATAAAGTATATCAAAGAGTTATATCTCTCTTTCTTGATTCAATTCTTACTCAAGCAAATAGAAATCTGCGAGTCTAATTGAATACAAGAGAAATCACTTGAACGGTACCAAAGGCCAATGTTCAAGTGTCAATCAATGTAAATCAACAACCAAAGGTTGGATATTCTAATTGATTGATCTAACGCACAAACTGTGATATTTCAATTATATAACAAAATATAATGCGGAAAAGAAATAAGATAGACACCAGAAGTTTTGAAAACGAGGAAACCGCAAATCCAGAAAAACCCGGGACCTAGTCCAGATTGAACACACACTGTATTAAGCCGCTACAGACACTAGCCTACTACAAACTAACTTCGGTCTGGACCTTAGTTGAACCCCAATCAATCTCACACCGATCCAAGGTGCGATTCGCTCCTTACATCTCTGATCCCAGCAGGATACTACGCACTTGATTCCCTTAGATGATCTCACCTACAACTAAGAGTTGCTACGACCCAAAGTCGAAGACTTTAATAAACAAATCTGTATCACACAGAAAAGTGTACGGTAATAGTTAAATCTGTCTCCCACAGAAATACCTAAGAGTTTTGTTCCGTCTTTTGATAAATCAAGGTGAACATGAACCAATTGATAACCCAGACTTATATTCCCGAAGAACATCCTAGTATTATCAATCACATCACAATAATCTTAATCGACGCGGCGAAAGAAGATATTGTGGAATCACAAATGATGAGACGAAGATGTTTGTGATTACTTTTATATCTTTCCTATCGGAGATATCAATCTCAAGCCAATCTTTACGATTGTACTCGTACGATAGAAACAACAAGATCATATCACACAACTACAAGAAAATAGTATCGGTTTGGCTTCACAATCCCAATGAAGTCTTCAAGTCGTTAACCTACAGGGTCTCGGTGGAAACCTAAGGTTAAAGGAGAATCGACTCTAGCTTATACAACTAGTATCACACAAGAGGTGTGGGAATTAGGTTTCCCAGTTGCTAGAGTTCTCCCTTATATAGTCTTTCAAATCAGGGTTTGCAATCAATCATCAAAAGGACCATAATATATAAACTAACACCGCCAACAGTTCTGGTGGAACCAAATCTAACAAAGGGAAAATGATGAAACAAAAAATGGTTTCATCAAAAAGACAAGAATAAACTAACACCACCATCAGTTCTACTGGAAAGAAATTTAACAAGGAAAAATGGCGAAATCAAAAATTGCTTCATCGGTAAAACTATAATCAGATGACAACACCACCAACAGTCCTGTTGGAAACAAATTTAACAAACGGAAATGGCGAAACCTTTCAAACTGAATAAGAACAACATGAATAAAGTTTTATTTAACCATAATAATCAACAAAATAGTTGGTGAAACCCTAAATAATTTGCGAAGAACATGAAACAAAAGATTTAATTTACCTTTTGTAGGATTTTTAAATGTTTTACTGACCTATTCATCTTTCTTTTTCTCTTGTTGAGCATTTTTCTTCACCATTTTAACCAATTTTCGTCATTTTGGTTTCTACGTTTTTGATTTTTGGTCATAACTTGTTTCAATTTATGATTTATGGTTTCTAATTTGAGGTTTTTGGAGAAGAAGAGAAAATCGAAAGGGAAAATGAACTCGTAGATCTAGTTTTTCTTATGTTTGAGAGGCTAGGAAAGAGAACTAGAAGAAGACAAACGACGAAATCATTTTAGGCTGAATAAGAATATAATGTATTTTAGACAGCTCGGGAAATTTGGGGTTTTTCTACATCAATTTTTTTGTTGGAGTTTTCTTACACGGATGTTGACAGCCCTGGGGCTGTAACGCCGCGTTAAAAAAAAAAGGAAAAAGAAGCTAAAGTTGGTAATTATTATCCGACTTGACAGTGTTTTTTTACCACAGTAAGTTTACGGACTTTACCATGATATGTACAACGACCTGGATGAGCGCCATAGTAACCCATTGAAGTACCATTCTCTATATAAAAACAGAGTTTTTTTGAGAAATTAACCGGAGCTTCTGGTTGATTATGGCCCCACCATTTAAAATTTCATCCAATCAAATTTGAGTAGAATCTTTTGGGCCCACAATATATTTTTCGACCAATAACAATCAAGATTTATCGTTTTACCAAAAACGATGAAATCTAATAAAATCAAATTTTATTACCAAATATAAATAGAGAAAATCAATTAAAATTGGTAAAAAAAATAGAACAAAATCAAATCAGGATATAAATAGTTCATCAATATCTCATCACAAAATTAAATCAATCACAAAAATTTCAAAAAATAACCTCTAATGTCCGATTACATTTCTTATAATGAAAAAATCGTCACTATAATTCCAAGCTACTCATAATTCAACTAATCCTAATTAAAATTTACAATTACAGTGTCAGCGAAACTAATAAACCCTTGATCAAAAAATTATACCAAAGATTAATTATAAAAAATGAAATACATAGGGTTGTAGATGTTTACCCTAGATCGGATGGTGATTCCTCTTCCGAAAAACATAGATCGACTATTAGTCCTGTCAAATTATCAAAATCATTCATTAAATATCGGAAATATATTAATTAAAAGAACTATTAGAACATCTGAATGTGCATGGAATCAGGTGAAAGCTAATGACAACCGGAAAATCAAAACGTCAATAAAAAGTGCAATGAACAATACTGAATGAAATTTAACCATAATTTACTTAATATTTGAATATTCCTTAAGAAAAATAATATTTGGAAACGTGCAAAGGATAATTTTCTGGAAGAAATATGCAAGAAATAAATGTAGGTATTCCAAACATAGAGCATGTCCAAAATTATAAAAATGGTACAGATTTAAATTACAGAAATCACATCAATTTTAAGATATTAATCGATATCATTTCCAAAAATAAAGACTATATTGTATGGAATTTATAATCTTGGTTCCTCAATATAACGCACTCGAGGAGAGGCTAAATTCCATTGTTTCGCCTCTGCTACTCTCTTCTTCTAATGGCTTTCTTTTTCTAGTTTATTTAGGGTTTTGTTGTTGATAATGTATGTAGCTGCAAATATTTGTGTAAAGCGATTTCTAATTACTGTTGTGGCCTAAAGAAACTGGTAAAGTTTTTTGTCCCTTTCAAATCTTAATATACTCTCTAAATGTTGATGCATCATATACTATTAGTATGATTATGATCTTAGTGTATTCTGTAAACATTCTTCTAATGGCTTTCTTTTCTGTTTTTTTAGGGTTTTGTTGTTGATAAGGTATGTAGCTGCAAATGTTTGTTCAAAGCGATTTCTAATTATTGTTGTGGCCTGAAGAAATTGGTAAAGTTTTTTGTCCCTTTCAATAAAATCTTAATATACTCTCTAAATGTTGATGCATCATATACTATTAGTATGATTATGATCTTAGTGTATCCTATAAACATTACGTGCCCAACTCGAAAATTCCTTCTTAATATGTGGGTTTCTATATACGCATGGTGATTTACTTTACTCTCTCTTTTTCTCGTTGTATAGTTAAATAGCTAAGTTGACAAATGATCTTTAATTAACGTGATTTATGTAAATGGTTTTCTTAGAAAGGTAACTCCAGGCATTAAGCAGTGCTGTAAGCTCAATAAGTTACCGGGTTTTTGGCCGCTCGGGGAATCTCTATTTTTTTTACGTACTTTTTTCGCTTTAGCTGACCCATTTTCTACTTTTCTTTGTATGGGTATCTAGTTTTCTTTGTTAAGAGAATATCGGTGTATTTTTTGTATGTATTCTTTTTTTTTTTTTGATCGGCAAAGGTAAAAATTATATTGAAGAAGCTTACTAGAGAAAGCAGAAGAATACAAACCCAAGGGCCTGTCTAGAGAGTTAGCAGAGATGCATATATAACAAACTAAAACAGGCAAAAGACAACTAACCAAAAAACAGTTTAAATGAAAAATTGATCCCAGTTAGCTTGGATCTGATCTAGT
Organism: Papaver armeniacum; assembly: GCA_023531295.1. Lineage (NCBI taxonomy): Eukaryota > Viridiplantae > Streptophyta > Magnoliopsida > Ranunculales > Papaveraceae > Papaver > Papaver armeniacum. The sequence continues at coordinate 81,602 of JAJJWW010003549.1, read as the reverse complement.
TGAATACCATGCATAAAGTCCTTGTCTTGGCACCAAAAAAAGGCTTAAGACTTTACTTGTTTAATGATTTCAACTTCGTTCGTCGCTCCATCATTGAAGACGACTTCGTTCTCTGAGTTCCAAATGGTCCAGCAAATAGCGGCACGGAGAAGTCACCGGAGAGTTTGGCCTACCAAAGAAGTGAACTTTGCTCTTCAGCCCTTAATGAGAAGATCGATACAATTTGGTATTACCAACAATTGTTTCGAGTATGAGAAAAAATGTCTCCAAACAGCAAAATCTATAGTGCAATGTAACAGGAGGTAAGCTACAGATACTCATGCCTTGCGACACATTAAACAACCATTAACAATTAGCTTACTGCGTTTGTAGAGGGCATCCATTGTGGCCAATTTTTTGTGATAAACTTGCCACAAAAAGAAACCGACTTTGTGCGGCCACGACCTTGACCAAATGCTGAGGTTCTTTACCTCCAAATCTTGCTCTTTGTTAGGATATCAGATTGTAATTGTGTAAAATGTGTATGTGAGCACTTGTGCGATATGAGTATGTGAGGTAACTGTCAGGTCGCAATGTTTGTGTACGTTATGTACCGCCCAATCCTGTAATAGTTTGAGAGTGCTTTAAATATCTCAGTTGTTCTTCTGAGATTGTAATGAACAATAATCAAACCTATGAAATTAAATCAAAATCAAAGAAGATTGTCTAGCGACATTCATCTTCTCAACATGGTATCAGATACCTTTCAAAACCCTAACTAAATCAAAACCTTCATTATCCGATCTCTATTCAACCTAATTCAAAAATCATATTCAAACAAACATATTCCATTAACTTTCAAACCACCAACAAAACTATATGCAACAAATTACCCTCTCTGAAAATCACAAATTGCTCCTCTCTTGTGTAGTTATGATCTACTTCGATTCGTCGATGGCTCGTTTCACTGTCCTGTGAAGTATCTCCGACGAACATCAAGTGTTGGTGCTGCTATTATCGTCGATCCTGAGTTTGTTGATAATGATCCTGAAAATGAATTTGTTCTGAATCCAGCTTATAATTATTGGGTAAATCAAGATTCTACTCTCTTATCCTGGTTATTTTCATCTTGCACTGAAGAAATTCACTCTCAGGTTATAGATTGCACTTTTCTCACGAGATCTGGAATCGTTTAAAATAAAATTATAACTCTACTACTAAATCTCGTCTCTTACAACTCAAAACTAGTTTGATTAGATTAAAGAAAAGCTCAGATTCCATGTTAGTTTATTTCAATAAGGCTCGTTCAATTTCACATCAATTAGCTCAAATTGACAGAGCTGTTTCTGATGAAGATTTAGTAATTCATATCCTACAAGGTCTACCTTCTGAGTTCAATGCTTTTAAAACTTCAATTTGTACTCAAAAATTGAAAACTGAGAATCTCATTACTTCATTTGAGCTCTTAGGTTTACTCTTATCTGAAGAGTTAATGTTGAATCCAAACTAGATCTCAATTCTGCTTTAGAAAATGTTACTCAACACCAAAAGTTTCCATCATGACCTAATTCTTATGACCAACAATATCCCATCTCTAATGTGTATCCACACAATGATTACCTACATTACTCTAATCCATCTTATGGTGGTAATCAATCTTGGTCAAGTCCTCCAAATCATGGTAACTTTGGAAGATCTGGTAATTCTGGTTTTAGAGGAAATAAAAATGGTGGTAACTTCAGAGGAGGTTTTAGAGGTGGCAGAAATGGAGCTAGAGGTAGCAGACATGACTACTCACATTTTTATCCTCCAAAATACAACTATTATGTCAAATGTCAGCTCTTCAAGAAACCTGGTCACTTAGCTCCAGAGTGCAAATTCATATATGCACCAAGTGACTACTCAACGCAAGCTTACTACACCTCCAATGATTCTTATGGTGATGATTATGATGATTACTGGTGTCCTGAACCAGAAGCATTTGCTGCTTATAATGATGACTTTGCACCTTCATCTTCTTCTTCTGGTTGGATACCTAATTCATGGGCCACTCATCACATTACTTCTGACTTATCAAATCTCAACTTACACTCTGAATACCAAGGCACTGATCAAGTCATAGTTGGAAATGGATCAGGTTTGCATATTACTCATACTGGTTCCTCTAAATTACACAATAATTCTGTTAAATTTACCATTTGAAATGTTCTTCGTGTTCCATCTATCACCAACAATTTGATTTCAGTTCTACAATTTACTAAGGAGAACAATTGTTATTTTGAATTCTACTCTGAAAAATTTCTTATAAAGGATATGGTTACCCACAAAGTTCTGCTTCATGGTCCTGTTAGAGATGGTCTATATCACATGGAGTTCACTACAACACAACTCAAACAAGCTCTCTCCTCTGGGATATCTACTTCAACACAATGGCATAATAAACTTGGACATCCAGCTTACCAAACACTCAAGCATATTCTCTCTTCAGTGGATGAAGTTATTGACACTCACTTGACTTCAACACTTTGCTCCTCCTGTCAGACAACCAAGAGTCATGCAATACCTTATCCTACTGGTACAAGCTCTAATAATGTTTATGGTCCTTTAGATATAATTTATTCAGATGTATGGGTATCACCATTGTGTTCAATTAATGGTTACAAGTACTATGTTTCTTTCATAGACTCATTTAATAGATTTACATGGTTGTACCCCCTAACATATAAATATGAAGTTCTTGGAACTTTTGTTAAATTCAAAAATTTTGTTGAGAATCAGCTTAATGGAAGAATCAAGTTCATTCAATCTGATTGGGGAGGTGAATACATAAATGTGTCTACTTACTTGGATTCTTGTGGCATAGGACATAGAGTTTCCTGTCCTCATGCTCATGCTCAAAATGGCACAGCAGAGAGAAAACATAGACACATTGTAGAAACTGGTTTAACCCTATTACATCATGCTTCTTTGCATATATCTTTTTGGTCTTATGCATTTGAAACTGCCAATTACTTAATTAACAGATTACCTACTCCAAATTTGGATCAATTATCACCTATATAATGTTTTTTCAATGTAAGACTTGATAATTTGTTCTTACACACATTTGGTTCTGCCTGCTATCCATGCCTAAGAAGATTTAATCATCATGAGTTAGAACCAAGATATGCTCGATGTATCTTTCTTGGATACAGTGCAATGCATAAAGGTTATAGATGCTTCAATCCAAGTGCCAACAAGATTATCATTTCTAGGGATGTAAAGTTTGATGATAATACATTTCCATATGCTACATTGTTTCCTTCATCTGGTGTTTCTTCAATAATATCTGTAACACCATTAGTAACACCTGTCAATGCCACTTTATCTTCGCCAACACATATTCCTAGTGAAGTTGACATTTCATCCTCTACTGATGAACATGTTTCAAGTGACTCTCCCCAACTGCCAGTTTCTACTACAAACACTGATAATGTGCCTTCATCTGTCATTAATGCTAATCCAATGCAAACAAGGGGTAAAATGAGTATTTTAAACCCAATCCTAGAATATTTGCTTCTGAAGTTCAAAGTGTGTGTGAGGATATAACAGTACCTAATTGTTATACTGAGGCTTGTAAGGATCCTTAATGGAGAGTTGCAATGGATGAAGAAATTACTGCATTACTTCAAAATGGTACTTGGAGGTTAGTTCTTGCTGCAGATGGTCAAAATGTCATTGGTTGTAAATGGATTTTTAGAATCAAAAGAAGAGTTGATGGTTCCATAGAGATATATAAAGCCAGATTGGTGGCTAAAGGATATAATCAGGTAGAAGGTATTGATTATCAAGATACCTTTAGTCATATGGTTAAACCTACAACTTTCAGAATAATTCTTTCTATTTCTCTATACAAGAACTGGCAGGTGAGACAATTGGATGTCAAGAATGCATTTTTGCATGGGCATTTATCTGAGGAAGTATTTATGGTTCAACCACCTGGATATGCAGATAAACTTCTTCCTAATCATGTATGTAAACTTCAGAGGTACTTATATGGTTTAAAACAAGCTTCTAGAGCTTGGTTTGAGAGATTGAGCGAATTCTTATGTTCTCATGGCTTTCTACCATCTAAGACAGATACTTCTCTCTTTTACAGGGTAACAAATCATTCTGCACTTTACATTATCATTTATGTAGATGATATTTTGGTAACTGGTAGCTCTTCAAAGGATATTGGTACTCTCATTGCTGCTCTGGGCAAAGAATTTGCTATTAAAGACTTTGGATCTCTTTATTTTTTCTTGGGTATTCAGGCCACCACCAACTCTGCAGGTATTTTGTTATCTCAAGAACAGTACATTACCATTTTGGTTCTCAAGACCAAGATGAATGCTGCCAAACCTACATCAACTCCAATTATATTATCTACTTCTGATGTTGATGCTATACCTTTTGAGGATCCAGTTCTTTATAGAAGTACAGTGGGAGCCTTGCAATATGCTACAGTCACAATACCTGACATTGCATTTGCAGTTAACAAAGCTTGTCAACATATGCAGAATCCATAAAGTGCACACTGGTCAGCTGTAAAAAGAATTTTAAGGTACTTGAATGGTACTATCTCTTTTGGTCTGCAATTTAAGAGAGCTTCAGTACTACAGGTACAAGCTTACTCAGATGCTGACTGGGATGGTGATATGTCTGATAGAAGATCCAATGGTGGTATGGCAATTTATCTAGGTCCAAATTTGATCTCTTGGTGCTCTAGAAAGCAGAAAATTGTATCCAGATCCAGCACAGAGGCTGAATATCGTGCTTTTGCTGATGCTACATCTGAGATTGTTTGGGTCCAATCACTTCTTGCCGAGTTGCATTTCTCCACGCAAAGAGTCCATGTTTTGTGGTGTGACAACATGGGAGCAACATATCTGACAGCAAATACTATTTTTCACAACAAAATGAAACATATTGAAATTACATTTCATTATGTACGAGAACTGGTTGTTGCCAAAGCCTTGGATGTTCGTTTTCTCTCCACACATGATCAAATAGCTGATATTTTTACTAAGGCACTGTCTACATCTCAATTCTCTGTTCTGCGGATCAAGCTCAGTGTCGTCAGTTTATCTAGACCCTGATCTTGCGGGGGGGGGGTATGTTAGGATATCAGATTGTAATTGTGTGAAATATGTATGTCAGTGCTTGTGCGATATGAGTGTGTGAGGTAACTGTCAGGTGGCAGTGTTTGTGTACGTTATGTACCGGCCAATCCTGTAACAGTTTGAGAGTGCTTTAAATATCTCAGTTGTTCTTCAGGGATTGGAATGAACAATAATCAAACCTGTGAAATAAAATCAAAATCAAAGAAGATTGTCTAGCGACATTGATCTTCTCAACACTCTTTAATAATGAATGTATCCTTTACTGAGAAGCAACCAGACTTATTGAATGTCCAAGAGATGCAATCTTCTCCGTCCCCTGCAGTTATATTTTCAATCATTGATATAAGAGAGATAGCTTCATTGATTGGGAGCTGTGATAATCTTCTATATAGACCCAAATTCCAACTTCCCCTGTTACTTAAGGTTGCAACGCATCTTTGAAGTGTCCATTTCTTCATAGAAGTTATTGAGTAAATATTAGGATAAGCCTCCTTAAAGGGAATATCGCCAACCCAAAAATGTTCCCAAAAAAGAACTTTAGAGACATCTCCAACCTTCAGTTTGGTACAAATCTTAAAGAATTTCAGATTAGAGTATATACCTTTCCAGACTCCACAACCTCTAGTGGCCTTTAGTTTCCTTGTCTCTCTATCGAGATGAGCGGACCCATATTTGGAAACGACAGAGGATCTCCAAAGTGCAGTTTTTTTATTGTTAAACCTCCACCACCATTTAGATAAAAGAGCTCTATTCATACCTTGGACAGACTTAATTCCTAACCCTCCAGCTTTTAGGGGAGTACAACATGTCTTCCAAGCTACATGATGAATTCCTTTCTTGGTTTCTGAAGTATCCCACAAGAAATTTCTGATGATTCTTTCAATGGCTTTTGTAACTTTTGGAGGAGCAATGAATAGAGATAACGTGTGAATTGGGATACTACTTAGCACACTTTTTATAAGAGATAATTTGCCCGCCTTTGTTAGGCAAGACCTTTTCCAGGATTCTTGATTCTTGATTTTCCCAACTGGAGTTTGTGGGTTTGGTCTTTCTATAAAAAACATTCGAGGAAAGGCCGAACCACTATTTGAACGTCGTTGTTTTCTTCTAGGGTTTTGCTCATTTTTTCTTTTTATTGCGGTTTGGGTATTATTTCTGATTTACTACTGTTTTTTGTTTTATTTCTGACGGCTTGAATAGTTGGTATCTCTTTGTATCTTCCAATTCTCCGTATATGAACATGTTCAAGAACCAAATATTTAGCATCTCTTATATGGACAAAAACACATTGACTGCTGGTTTCCAGTAGTGAAATCATATATTTCGGGTATTCCTTGGATTTTTTTTGAAGTATTGTAAACTATAAGGTCAATCTTGCAAAGACAGTATTTTTGTACAAGTCTATGTGATAAGTAATTCTATACTAGTAGGAATGGCTATGACCTACAATTGAAACATAGGAGAGTGATTATTATACTCATCATAACAAAAAATATTGCTCCTACTACTCTGTTCTTTCGTCTTTTTTCTATGTGTATTTGCTTCAGCTTTCTTTGAGTAATATATCTCATCTTTATCATTAAAAAAATAACAAAAAATATTGGCTTATAGTTTTGGTCTTCACAAAGAGAGAATATAAATGCGGTGAGCAGTAGCAACTACAAAAGTAACTGTTTATCTAGGTTTCGCGCATGCTTCTCAGTAATCTTTTTTCTAGAGATTTGTTTCATGAGTGGTGCGATCCATGCAAAAGATATCGCTTAGCACTAGAAGAATAATATATACTAGGAATTCTCAAAAGGGAATTCCATAATTGTAACTTAATTGTAACAAATGGTGTTGTGGAAGCTATATAGTTGTAGTTCCAAAGATCAATTCTAACGTTTTCACACAACTCCATCATTATACGGTCTCCTACTTTTACACTACTTACTAATCGGCAATTCTATGACTCAAGGTTATAAAGATGATCCGCCATATTCTTGGTAATGTGCATACCAAGGAGAGAAAAAGACCGGTCCTAACTTAACCGTATTCATGTATCTATGCGTAATCTATAATGCTCTAAGAGGTGCTTCGAGAGAATGTGGTTAGAGATATCAGTACTACCCCTTTAAGTCAAAAGTCTCGGAGAATTAAGTAACATGAAAATGGGGAAGCTTTCACTGTGTAATAATTATCCATTCCCCTACTGTGTTACCATCCCGTCACCTTTAAGGACTCGCCATTGTATGAAATTAAAGCCAATCATAGTTTTCCTTCCATAACAAGTGCCAAAATAAAGAACATATGTATAATTTAATTTGATGATAATGTAAAGTGTTATCTCTTCAAATACTCTCATCTATGTGGGCTTGAAAGATATCCAACTTAGTCATCCTCACTCCAACTTTTACGGACGGTGCATTTTTAATACTATCATTTTGGTGTAAAAACTTCAAAGGGGTGTAAGCTTGCCAAGGCCAAGGCCAAGGCCAAAGCTACTATAATTACCGATTAGGATTCAAAGACAAAACAAGAGGACCAATGCAGCTAATTAGACCCCAGTTGTAGTCGATTTAAAAATTCTAGATCAATTTGGACTAATTCTTTACATCAATTCTTACTTAAACGTATTTAATTTTATCGAATAGTTCATTTTGGATGTTCTATTGTATGCATGTAAGTGCCTACATCTTATCTTATCTTATCTTATATATTATTTCCCATGTATTATGAATTTTTTGTGCTGCTTTGCATAATGGCTATGTATTAAATTTTGAAAGTCACCATCGGATTTTTCGTAAAAACACTAAATTTTATATTGTTGTTTGTACTCGTTGTGTAAATTTTTTAAAAATCCTTTCCAATGACATAAAAATAGTAAAATTCCAAGGCACGGATTTTTAGATATGTTATATTAAAGTTTGGTTGCCAATTATACCCCTGAAAAAAATAGGATATATAAGGATGAGGAGGGATCCCCTCACACCTTTGTTATCACACTATCTCACACGTTGGGCGTTATTTTTGCGAATAAAAATCAAACCTTGACGGATTTGAAGCTAATATTTTGGGATATGTTCCTCTTACCAAGTTCAACATACCTACCAAAAATAAGCGTATTTCGAAACATATAACACCACCATCTATTACTTTGAAAATGAGCCGTTGAAAATTAACGGATTTCTGGCCGTCGAAATTAAGACCGGTAGATTGTGAGGTTTTATATTTCGGAATGTGCTCATTTTTGGTAGGCTTGTAGAACTGGTAAGAGGAACATATCCCCAAAATATTAGCTTCAAATACGTTACGGTTTGATTTTTACTCGCAAAAATGACGCCCAACATATGAGATAGTGTGATAATAAAGGTGTAAGGGGATCCTTCCTCTATAATAATTAGACAAAGAGCAGGGACATTTTAGGTTTTTCATGTCCCAAAGACTACCACCAAATTGATTTCCAATCTTTTTATCAAATTGAACATTTTGTTAGGTTTCAATTTACAAAAAAGTGGCCATAAAAGGGACTCCCTCCCTTTGGGCCCTACGGGCGGTCGGCCCAATTATATTGTTCACGACGGTGATGAGTTTCAGTTTCCGCCTGAAAAAATTGAGTTGAAAACCGCGGAAGCGAAATTGAGTTTTAAGAACACAAGACGTGGTGGCGTAGCGGCGTTGGTACCGATTGTTTGTACCCAAAATTACTTCTAGGCACTAAACACGATGATTTGATGATGATTATGAGAATTAGGGCTAGAAGACGTTAGAAAATAAATAAGAAGACAATAATTTAACGTGGTTCGGCAAGTTGTGCCTACATCCACGGAGGAATCCCGTAGGGGAGATATTGTATTGATATGAGGTTTTGTTTATGGGTGAAAACTGTTTTTGCTGATTTTGGTAATTTTGGGTGTGTGGATGAGAAACGAATCTAAACCCTAAACAATGCACTGCACGGGAGTACTTTTGATTTGAGAGATCAATCTGTACAATCCTGGCTAAACCAAGAAATGGCCGTTCCAGGCTTGCTTCGGTCACAAAGTGAAGGAGAAGGGTTGGTCTTAGGGAGGGAAGCGAAGAGAGTGTTGAGACCCGAAATGGTTAATTCTCAAGATGTGGCTTGTTTTATGATTTGTATCGTAGTGGAACTGGACTGCAGAGTGAAAAGCTATCAGTTCTTGGTGATTTCTGGATACTATGTTGTTGCCGACCAACAACCTGTTGTTTGGTGGAAATAGGTAAAGCCTATTTATAGAAGTCACATTGAAACGTACCCTGGTCTCGTAGGAAGTGGAAACAATTGAGTGGTAGAAGAATAGAGTAACGTGTAACCGTCAGACATTATGCTTCCATGATGAAGGAAGTGGATCCGTTTACATCCGTTACTTCTTGCCGCCACTAATTGTCCCACTTCATGACACTTTCTTATAACGGGCGTATTGCACGCCGCACGCTGTAAACCGCTAGACCAATACCCTGATGAGTATCCCCCAGTTTGTGACATGTTTGATGTCTCGAGTGTTTTCGTGAAAAACGTGTAGTAGGTTACTATGTGTGGCAAGTCAAAGTCAAGAGTCTTGCCATAGGTGTAGGATCTGAATATCGCAACATCAATATTTCGCGAGATTAGTAAACGACAGCATTGCGAAGGCGTCGCAGAAGAGTAATATAAATGACGCAATGAATGACGACAACCAAAACACGAGAAAGATGTGAAGATCTAGCGAGGTTTAGGAATGTCGCGAGATTATATACTTATACACCTGCGATATTTCGCAAGACATTCCCGAAAATAAAGGACAGCTCAGCTGTCATCCATTGTGTACTACCCTATATAAAGAGTTGAATAAGCCTGTTGTGGGAGAGATCTTTTTCGAAGTGTTAGACAAGTCATTAGGAGAGAGAAAGTTTGTGGTGATTGTAATTTCTTTAGATCTTTTCTATCTTATCTTGTAAACATTCAAGGAATTAATCAATAAAATCATTGTTATTCATCTTCAAATGTCTTAGTTGTGTGGATTATTGTGAGGGGTGTAGTGTAGGATTTCCTGCAACTACATATTGGCGCTAGAAAGGGCTGTTTGAGTAAGGATTGACATTGTGATTTGAAAGAAATTGGAGTGGTAAGGAAGGAATTTCTTGTAATTTTCAACAGTTTACCAAAATTAAGAAATGGCTAGAATAAGAAATGCATCCGAGCAACCAACAACCGTTAGAAGAAGTAGGAGAATTGCTGGAGAAGGGAGAAATGAAATGGGAGAATCCTCCAGAATGAACATAAGAAATAATGAAGAAAATCAAATTCAATCACCAATTCAACCGGTAGCAAATAGAATTGTGGATTATGATAGAGTAAGCGTGCATACTTGGAGATCAGACTCTGTGGAAGAAAGGGGAGAAGAACAACAATTGGAAAACAATGGACAAGAGGAGAGAAACCGAGAAGAGACTGGAGAAATAATTCATGGAAATGAAGAAATCGCAGCATTAGAGGCGTTGAGACAAACAATACACAAAGAAAGGCGATTAGAAGCTGAGGAACGTGCAAATTTAACAAGACAGAATCATGAATTGAGGATGGAAAACATGAGATTACAAAACAGAAGGTCGAAAAGCACTACAAGATCAAACTTAAGATCAGTTAGAGAGGAAAGAAGGAGAATTTTACCTACAGAAAATGCTGATGAAGAAGACCAAGAAGAAGCGCAAAATCGAGGCACGGAACATTGCGAGAGAAGACAAATGATGGAAGATCGTTATATCCCACGTCCCGAGACTCTTCAAAATGAACAAATGGTGGAAACCAAGGAAATAGGTAGCGTCAGGAGCGGAATAATCCAATTGATGAAGAAAATCAAGAAGAAGGAAGAAGAATATTGTATGGGAGAGAAGCACAGAGGAAGCAAAAAGAAATTGTGGATGAAATTGAAAGACATTATGCCGAACAAGCACGTCTAGCTCGCGAGAGAGGAAGATTGAGAGCAGAAATGGAAGAACAGGAGTTAGAAGAGGCAATTCGCAAGAATAATCATGATAATCGAGAAAGAAGGCGAGAACAAAATCGCAACAATGATAATATTAATGAAGAATATGAAAGAGCACAAAGGAGAGCTGATAGGCAAAAAAGAAGAGAAATTGATAGATATAACGGTGTGTGAATTCGCGAAAGAAATGAAGGAGAAGATCGCAGAGAAATACGAGAAGAGAATGATGCACAAGAAAGTCAAAGTAGACATGAACGCAGGAGAAGAGAAGCGTAACTAAAAAGACCAATGGATTCAAATTCTGATGTAAATGAACAAATTTTGAGAGAATTGGCAGAAATGAGAGGAATGATGAACAATAAAAGGGGAGGAGGAAAGAGACAATTGGATGAAGCAATAGAAGAAGCTGCGAAAACTCCGTTCACACAAGAGATAAAATTAAGAGGAATACCACCGAAGTGCAATTTGCCGACATTAACCAGCATTTTCGATGGAAAAACTTGTGCGATACAGCATATCAAAGCTTATATGAGATGTATGCTACAATGGGAGAATAATGATGATATATTGTGCAAGTATTTTGCATCAAGTCTGACAGGAGAAGCTTTGAAATGGTTTGAAGGGCTACCTAAGAATACAATAACATCTTTCAATCACTTGCAGGCTATATTTTTAGGGGCATATATAAGTAATAATTCCTCGCGACCAGGTATTGAAGATGTATTTGGGTTAAAACAAAGGGTTGGTGAAAGTTTGAAGCATCTAATTGTGAGATGGAAGACAATGTGTAGCGAAATGGTTGGCCGAGTGGAGGAGAGATATCTCATCTTATCATTCATTAATGCTATGTTTGCGACAAATCTGTTATATATTCAAATTTTAGAGTCAAAAATACAATCACAATGACCGAGTTGCGAGAGCTTCAGGGAGGAGTATATTGCTCTAGAGGAAAAGCAAAATGAGATGGAATCATACCTCATCGCGAATACAAGTTCTCGAGCCGCGAATGCAAGTTTGTTACCCAAATTGATCAACACTGTGGCGAGTACCTCGCAAGGTCAACAAGGAATGAGGATACCAGCTGATGGTCAAAAGTTGGTAGCCATGGGAAGTCGCGATCAGGAAGAATTTGAAAGAGAAAGAAATTTCTACAATCGTGGCGGAAATAATAAAATTCAAAGGCTTGATCAGCCGCAAGAAAACTATGGAGGCCAGAGGCAGAATTATCATAAAGGGCAGCGAGGTCATAGAGTGGTATGGGAAGAAATCAAGATGCCTCCACTAAAAGCTAGCGTGGAGAAAATATGGGAAGCAATAATCCTGATGGAGAACATACCTGCACCATGGAACATGGGGAATGAACCACCTCCAAGTGACAGAAGTCATGAATTCTGTTCTTATCACCATTTTCATGGACACCAAATGAATGATTGTAGGAATATAAAAAGAATCATCCTCAGAATGATAGATCAAGGGAAGCTAAACCAATTCTTAAAATGTGAAGAGAAGACTCAATCATTAACAACACCTCCAGAAAATCACAGAGTAAATACGACAAAATGGAAAGAAACATTTGTAGTAGAAGTTGGAGCGAAGGCCAAAAACTTGTTCTGCAACTCTATTGTACATTCGTACAGGACAATTGAAGATTTTCATGATAGTGTTCTCAATAGGGTTTTCGCAAGAGATGTTGACAATAGAGAAGTAATGAACATCGCGAAATCATCGCCACTGAAAGAATGGCAAGCACAGATTATTTCTTTTACCGCAGAAGAAGGACCTAAAGGTGGCGAGATGCATGACAGTCCATTAGTGGTAAGATTGGAGATTAACCCAAAACCTGTTGATAATGAAGATGATGGGGCACAAAATTCATGGGCAATAAATAGAATCTTAATTGATACTGGAATCTCTGTAAACATCCTTTTTTACCACACTTACAAGACTATGGGAGGAAAAGACGAGGATTTGATACCTTCAACCTATAAGATTTATGGTTTTAATGGCACCGCCAATAAACCTAAAGGAGAAACTCGTATGCGAATACCATTGAAAGGGTTGTCAACCGAAATCTTGTTTTGCATAGTCGATGTGGAATCCCCTTATAATGCATTAATTGGGCGACCGTGGCTACATGAGATCTTGGGTGTAGCTTTGACTTACCACCAGTGCATCAAATTTCCAAATCCCAGTGGGGTTGGAGTTATTAAGGGAGATTGGGTTGAGGGACGAAAATGCTATGAAGTTGATGTGGAATCCTGCGAGGAAAGGGCTGCTCAAAAGAAGAACTGGAAACAGAATATTAAAGAAGCACAAAGAAGGGACAGATTGATGGTGGACGCAATAGATGTGAGAGCTGAAGATACATTAAGAAACCAATGTCTGAATACTGTTGGAAATTGCGATAACTTCACAAAAGAGAAGGAAATATTAGGAAATTTAAATGAAGAGACAGAGAGAGCAGCAGTAAGAAGTGTAAGAAATGAATAATTGATTTTAGATTGGTGTTAAAAAAAAAAAAATCCTGTTTTGAAGGAAAAGACTTGTCGAAAGTACAAAGATTGTGACGATTGAAGAAGGAGTACGCGAAAGTCTTGCGAGATAGAACATATGAAAATATGGTTAAATAATTATAGCAAGATTGCACAAAATGAAGCAAAGATATGCGATAATTTCGCGAAGATAATGAGAAGAAATAATCAAAAATCATTGAATGATCGCAAGAATTAATAGAAATAAAAGAGTGAGTGAATGGGACGAACCTTTATGGCGTACACCCTAGTTTGCGAATGATATTTCGTAAGAGGCAAATGTAAGACCTAAAGTGCGTCATATAAGGGGGTATCTCTTGACATGGCTCGGGAAAAGGTTACACCGCCCACGGAACTTGAGTCATGAAAATTTAGGGTCAATAAAGCCCATCCGGGGAGATACCTTGGATTTCCAACTATATATATATAGGTTATACCGGTTGGACGGCCGAGGGTCTCTTCCAAGGAGTCGATGTATGACCAAGGCGCCGAGGTACACGGTTGAGCCAAGAGTGCACAGGGCATTTGAAGTGTCTCGGCCATTCTTGGCAAGTCTTGGCACATCTTTGCACTCGGCCAAGAAAACTCCACTTATGGTGCGGTCTCGTAACCATAAACCCTATAGGTATAAGGGATAAGAGGCTACGAAAACAAGCTGGTTGTTGTTAATACCGGATGGGAGGATCTAGTCTTGTATGGCCGATGTACGCCTCCTTGAAGGGGCAACCCGGGGAGATGATAAGGGCGGCACCCTCCATTAGGGAGCTGATAAGTGTCTTAAGACGCAAATGTCATGAGGCTCTATTTTCGCAAGAAAATTTAGGCTTGTCATATTTGTGCGATGATCCTTAAGAGGCAATAATACTAACTCGAGGGTAAGACGAGATCAATGGGTCTTTACATGAAAGTGTAAAGATGTCCTGCGATTTCGTCGCAAGACGGCAATGTCATGGGGCTTTACGTTCACAAGAATATTTAGGCCTGTCATATTGTCGCAAGTGAAATATCTACAGAGGCAATAAATACTAAAGAAATGATAAGACAAGATCAATGGGTCGTTACATGAAAGTGTAAGGATGTCCTGCGATTTTGTCGCAAGACGCCAATGTCATGGGGCTTTATGTTCGCAAGAATATTTAGGCATGTCATATTGACGCAAAAATGAGGGGTGGAAAAATAAGACCTTTAACTAGGAAGGCAAAATAAGACCACACAAGAACAATGATAAGGCAAGATCAATGGGTCATTACATGAAAATGTAAAGACGTCCTGCGATCTTGTCGCAATGATGAATTTCAACATAAATGAAGATAAGATCACACAAGAAATTGAGTAACCAAATAAACTTGTGACAATGGCTATATTTCTTCATTTATTTGTGAAGAATTAGCAACAGTAGTTGCGAAACAATGAAGTATTATTACTTAAAGGTTATCGATTTAATCTCTCATGTGAAAATAAATAACAGAGGCAAGTATGGGAATGATTAGAGTAAAAACTTGTTATTTATTTTCATATGATAGATTTACAGTAAGAGATTACACAAATAGAAAGCTAGAAGGATAAATGTACAAGTATCACAAGAAGAGAAAAAGAAAAATGGAGCTATCTCTCAGTTCATTCTTCTTTTTTATCAGAATCTTTATCAGACTCCTCTTCTTCGCTAGCTTCACTATCAGAGACATCTGAGGAAGGCATATTTTCAGGAACTTCATCAAGAAGACAAGGATATGAAGAAAGAGGAATACGATGGTCATCACAAAGCTGTATCAATAGTTTGATTGCGAAAACGAACAACGTCGTTATTGAAATTCGCTACTGTAATTTGCAATTGCTTCTTCAATCTGGAATACTTGTTGTTGCGAAGAGAGAGGTTCTTTGCGAGTTGTTCTTTTTTAGATTCAAGTTCTTCAATCCTTGTTTGATATCTCTTCTTAGCCTCTGCGAACATATGATAATGAATCAGTAATTTAAAAGCAGTTTCATAAATAAGAAGTGGTAAAGTAAAGAAGAACAATTAACAACCTTCTCTGTCAGAAATCATATCTTTAACCAAGGCAGTATGCTCAGCATGAAGACTGACGTTAACACCTAAATTATTTTTGGCATTATCTAGAACTTTCGCAGCCCAAGCGAATTCATCATCACTATTTATGACAAGAAGTGAACGAATTTGATTTTCTCGTTCATTAAGTATGGCATTTTGGCGAAAGGATTCATCTCGTTCAATTTGGACTTCAAGAAGAGTTTTTTGGAATTTCGCAAATGCTTGTGCACCTTGATTAGCAATACGATCCTTGTCATCTATAAGGCTATTAATTTTCTTCCTTAGAATATTATTATTCTCGTGAGAGCTAAGGTATAAACGTTTAAATCGGTTGGCTAAACCTAAACTAGATTTATGCTCAATTTCTAAAAGATGAAATTTGGTTCGAAGTTCATTTATTAAAAGAGAGTTAATTTTGTTCGACGAACTACTTAAAGATTCGTTGAGATGAGCAAGAAGAGCATCATTATCCATAGGCTCAGAAATAAATGGAGAAGGATGGCTTCTTCAGAAAGATTATAAATGTCTGGGAAAATGATAAGTCAGGCAAGGAAAAATAAATGACAAAATAAAACGAGGAAAAGAGAAGAGTTTTGTACCATAAAGTTGTTGATTAGCACTTTGAAGGGTAGAAATTTTATTCTTCCGAGTAGAAGATTCGATTTCGATTCTTGAATTTTTTCGCAAGAGCAAAGAGTCTCATTTTCATTCTTCTTGCGAGATTCAACTTCTAGTTCTTTATTTTTCTCCTTAAAATTTGAAGGTTTTTTCTTTTCAAAGGTTGTTGCGCCTCTTCTCAAGATCCGAGGCAACAAGCAAAGGAAGCTCTTCCGGACTATAAAGAAACAAGAAGAAGCTATTAATATATGGTCTAAAATTAAAAATTATAAGGAATAGAGAAACATAGACATACCAAGGCACCGAGTGCATTCAAGAAATTGGGAGTCAACGATCCGGAGATCCCTTGAAGAGACTCATTACCCTCCCAGGTAAGAAGCATCACATATACTTGCGAGAGCTTCGCATATACGAGAAAAGGTGATCATCTCCAAGTCCTTGCATGGAGTCTGAAAAGATATTAGACAATAATGTCATAGGAGATTCAGTTGGGTGATCCTCCTTCGCGGCAGAAGTGTCTACATCATCGTCTTCTTCATCATAACTTTCACTAGATTGAGGACTTGAGCGAGAAGAAGAATGGGTCTTTTGTTTTTTAGAAGGCGGAGCGTGATTTTTTCTTGTAAAGAGGGCCTTTACCCTTTCTTTTGTTTCTCGCAGCTTTTTGAAGTTTCATCCTCATGGAAACTTCAACACCAACCTACATACACGAATGAAGATAAGAAACAAAGGCAACAATATTGTGAATAACAAGAGAAAATATTTCTTACTTCATCCGTGATTGAGCGAAGTATCGCCAAAGTACTTGGCATTTCTTTCATAACTCTTTCTCAATTTAATGATCCTCAAATTTACGCAAACTCAAAGAGATATAAAAAGAAGGAAACATTGCGGCGAACGGAAATCAAAAAATGTACCTCTTTTGCTTTCTCGGGCCAATTAAATACCCAAGGATAATAATTTGCGATATTCGCAGGGAGTACATGGGAACCTGAGATGTAAGGTCCGTTCAAAAATAGCGGGAAGACACACCACTTCTCATCTTTAGAATAGCGAGGGACATTATTCTTGCCAGAGTGCCAATCAATATCTAACATGAGTATCTTATCATCGGGAACATTCTCTTTTCTTTTCAATCGAGTACCCCAGCGAGATTTATCATTCTTCATAATTTTCAAAAAAGTTTTCTACCATGTACTTTTCAGCGACTATCTCTAAGTTTGCGAAATTAGGATCTTTGACGTTATCAGGATAAAGAGACCCTTTACCAGCGCCACGATTGGAAAATTCAAGCATTAGACGGATGCAATCACCACTTAATTGATAAATAGCTCGCGAGAATTTCTCATGAGCAAGAATTTCATAGAACAAAGGCAGTTCGGGATTGTAGAGAGGAATGAGAAGACCTGCGAGGAGTTGACCTAGCGAGATTATAATTCTCTGATCATCACACTGATGATCAGTAAACAACTTTGCAGAAAGAATAGATGAAGATTCTTGATTGGGAATAGTAGACAAGGTGAAACCCTTCTCTTGTAATTTCTTTTGAGTTTCATCTAAAAGGGTTTCATATCTATGACCAGGTGGAGCCATTCTATATGGGAATGATTAGAGAATTGAAGATCAAGAGAAAGAAGAAAAGGAATATTTACAGTAGCAGAAACGCAAATTGCGGAGGAAGAGAGTTGAAGAAAAGTTGCAGAGAGAAAGTAAAAAAGAAGAAGAGGAGGGTGAGAAAACTATATATAGAGAGAAGAATTCTCGAGAAGACAAGTGCATTAAATGCGAGAGGGGACGTGAATGGTCAAGAAAAAACGGTTGAAAGAGATGTGTCAAGAAAAGAGTGGAAAAAGAAACATGTGTAATAAATTCCGTGTAAAAGCACGGGATTATAACAGATAAAGATGAACAGTTGCGACATTTCAAAATACTAGTTCTCATGACATTATCTTCTTCGCAGAGAAGACATGAGAAGAGGCAAGATGTAGGATCTGAATATCGCAACATCAATATTTCGCGAGATTAGTAAACGACAGCATCGCGAAGGCGTCGCATAAGAGTAATATAAATGACACAATGAATGACGACAGCCAAAACACGAGAAAATGTGAAGATCTAGCGAGGTTTAGGAATGTCGCGATATTATATACTTATACACCTGCGATATTTCGCAATACATTCCCGAAAATAAAGGACAGCTCAGCTGTCATCCATTGTGTACTACCCTATATAAAGAGTTGAATAAGCCTGTTGTGGGAGAGATCTTTTTCGGAGTGTTAGATAAGTCATTAGGAGAGAGAAAGTTTGTGGTGATTGTAATTTCTTTAGCTCTTTTCTATCTTATCTTGTAAACATTCAAGGAATTAATCAATAAAATCATTGTTATTCATCTTCAAATGTCTTAGTTGTGTGGATTATTGTGAGGGGTGTAGTGTAGGATTTCCTACAACTACAATAGGAAAATAACATGTGATGCTATTAGGCTCGTCTTGGCTGGTCGCCTAAAACTTGCCACAAGTCCGTCAGTTCGGTAGCGAACTTGGATGGCTGAGATTGCATCTCACGAGGAAGGGTAGCCGTTGATTATGGCCACATTCTGTTGGTGCCTGGTAATGGCACAGTAGCGTTTTTGGTGTATGCCAGTGGCACTACGACGTGACTGGTATAGATCGTGCATACCACTGGCACGGTGGTATAAGTGGCGCCTGGCTTAGCCATGACCACGAGATTTAAGCGGCTGGTCGCCTAAAACTTGCCACAAGTCTGTTAGTTCGGTGGCGATTTTGGATGGTTGAGATTGCATCTCATGAGAAAGGATGGCCATTGATTATGGCCATATCTTGTTGTATAGCAAAGTGGTGCCATTGGCATAGTGGCGTCTGGCGTAGCCATGGCATAACGACATGCCAATGGCGTAGCCGTGGCAGCTGTTTTAGCATATTGGTGTTAGACCCAAATGTGGCGTGGCAACATTGGACATGTTGCCACAACAATCCCAATGCTCTGGGAAACGTTACTTGGCTTGGTTGGCGTAGCAACTTTGCCTGAATTAGGATTTTGTATTCCAAAACCCTAATTAGTGCACGCGGCATGTGGCCGTGGCGCATCGACGTCTTGTGCAAATGGTGCCATATCCATACCGAAAGAACCATATCCAGGCTATCATGTGGAAACGGCCACATGAGTAAGGATTTCCATGGGTGGCTATGATATGGCGTCTTTATTAGGGTTTCCTGGGTCCTGCACGGCTCGTGGCATGTTGTGGGGTCCGAAGTGGTATAATTTGACCGGAAATTAGGGTTTGGACCATGTAAGGTCGTGTCCCTGGTTAGGATAACCACATTGAAGTCTTTTATGACGTTGGCTATGAACATATGATGGTTCGGCACGTAAGTGCACTATTTATGGTATGTTTCCACGTTCGTCATGCTTCGGTGGTAAAGTGGCACGTTTAGCATGTTTGGCATGCCAATTAGCGTATTGACGTAACCTTGCCTCTTTTGATGTTGTGGCAGGTTTAGGTAGACCTGATTGGTCAATTAAAAGAGGGGACGACCAAGCATGGGTGTGTCCACACTTCTAGTGTGCGTGTGGTAAGCTTAGAGCGACCTGATTTGTCGATGGAAAGGGGGTCGGCAAGCAACATGGGCCCGACCTCATTCTAAATGCGTGTGGTGCATTTAGAGCGACCTGATTGGTCGATGGATAGGGAGTCCCGCAAGCAAGGGCAGGCCACAATTCCAGCGCGGGTTTAAAGCGACCTGATTGGTCGATGGAAAGGGGGTCGGTTGAGCAGCATGGGTGTGGCCACTTGCAAGTGGCGCCGGCTGGCCTATTGCATGGCCACACCTCCTTTGTTGTTTTTCCCATTCCGCGGCTCCTTGTTTTATGATTTTGGGTAGGATTTTGCACCTACAAATCCATGGCGGATTAATTACCTAGTTCGCCTAGGCTTAATTTCGACAGGCAAGGTTTAATATACTACGCAGCGCGCAAAACCCTAATTTTTGCAAATTAGTCAGGGTAATATCTGAATCTTGTGAATTATCACAAAATTGATTTAATTCTATGTGTTGACACAAAGTTCTTTAAGTTCATTTCCGAGGAAACAGATGCTTTCCGATTGAATACTTTATGCAAGGAGCTTATCCTTGATACTTGGAAATTCGTGTTACTCTGCTGCGAGTGAATACAAATTGTCATGCCATATCAACATTAAGGGTTTAGCCGGGGAACATATCACATAAAGCATTCAAAGAAACTTATATTAATTGAATAATATAGGCAGGGTGCCGAAATTTATAGAATATCTGGGATTGTTGCTACATGCACCATTCTGGTGGATATATGTTCCTCAATAAATGCGCCAACGAAGAGGTTGAACACTCATCACTTTTACATGGATCTGTTTATTTGCATAGTGACGGCACATTAAATGTAGGGTTTACAAATTTAGCCCTGAACTAAAAACCACCATCAACAGGTTTACAATAATTGTGGTTAGCTAACCTAGGATTTCATCTCTCTTTAGGGTTTAGGATACATGTATTTATATAGATTATGTAACCCTAATTCTGATAAAAACTTGATGTGCAAGCAACTTAGGCAACAGGACTTCTGGAATCTTCTTTCACGGGCTAGACGGGCTTGATTAACGGGCCTTCCGTGTATTTTTTATACACGGTACAAACATCACCCCCTCTTAACCTCCAACTTGTTGGGGGTTAAGAAGTTTATTTTTCCTTCTGCGACGACCGTTTATGACGTAACTCGTCCCCAAGCATTTAATTACAAAAATTCCCCCAATTGTAATTACCTACAAAAAAAATTGCTCACGTGCTAGGCGAGACTTTTTTGCCAAGTATTGGACTTTTGATGCTCGAGAGCTAGTCGAGTCTTGAGTGGATATAGTGTGCTTGCGGATGGGGCAAGACTTTTTGCTCGCAATGTTACAAGACTAAAGCGCTCGCTGCTCGGGCAGGTTGGCTGTTGCTTGTGTTGAGCACGAGTCTTCGGACCAATATCGGGCATTAGGCTCGTGGTTCAATGAGACTTTGGGCCAACATCAGGCTTTGGGCTCGTGATTGAGACGAGACTTTATGCTTTCCAAGGTGCAAGTCTTTGTACTCGCGGGCAAGACGAGATTTTATGCTTGCGAAAGCACGACTTAGGTGCTCACGTGCAAGGTGAGGCTTTAGGTGCTTGCGATGTGATGCAAGGCTAAATATTGAAGGGTCTATGCAATCATCATCTTGAACTCTCGATCATGTCGCTATCCACGAACCTCGAAATCGTTCATGTCGCTATCGACGAACCTCGAACTCAATCATGTTGCTGCTTGAAGTGTACATCAAAGTTTCTCGAACACTGGAATTTTTGCTTCCATGTTGTAGGGAATGGAATGACGATTTTGACGAGCAAAAAATCACTCAATTTGGACTTATAACGAAGAAGTTATTAACGAAACAATTTTTCAACGAAGCACGCAAGCTGTTGCACACGTGGCAGAGCTGACTAGATCAAAGGCTGATGTGGAACTGCTGACTGGGATGGCATTGCTGACGTGGCACACGAACGGCGATGACGTGGCAACACCAAGCGAAACAGATGATGACAAGATTGTTGACATGGCAGCTGACAGGATACTGACGTGGCAAGATGCTTACGTGGTTGTTGCTGACTGGATGTGTTGCTGAGATGGATACACGTGGCGCTGAATGTACACTGCTTGGTCAGCGCATGAGAAGTACTAGATCGCTGGTGTACGTGAAGCTAGACAGATCGTACGGATTTGATCTTGTGAATCTGACGTACCAGATTAGATGGATCTGGAGTTGTACGTGATGGTGGATGACGCAACACTTTTTGCTACATTTTGCCACGGTTGTTGCTTTTGTTTGGCAATAGTTTCTTCATCGTAACGGTTTCTTCAACAGTTTCGCAACAGTTTCTTCATCCTTCGTAACGGTTTCTTCAACCTTGTAACGGTTTTTTCAACCTCGCAACGGGTTTTCAACCTTGTAACAGTTACGTAAGAACCCTAATTTTTTCTTCTTTTTGTGCTGATTTATGCACGAAATTCGTGTATGATTTTTGCTGATTTGCACCACAATTTTCTCAACGGAAAGAACACGATTCTTTCACTCGAATCCCCTTAGTCGGCGCCAATGTTTGTACCCAAAATTAAATCTAGGAACTAAACACGATGATTTGATGATGATTATGCGAATTAGGGCTAGAAGACGATAGAAAATAAATAAGAAGACAAGAATTTAACGTGGTTCGGCAAGTTGTGCCTACATCCACGGAGGAATACCGTAGGGGAGATATTGTATCGATATGAGGTTTACAATAATTGTGGTTAGCTAACCTAGGATTTCATCTCTCTTTAGGGTTTAAGATACATGTATTTATATAGATTATGTAACCCTAATTATGATAAAAACTTGATATGCAAGCAACTTGGGCAACAAGACTTCTGGAAACTTCTGGAATCTTCTTTCACGGGCTAGACGGGCTTCATTAACGGGCCTTCCATGTATTTTTTATACACGGTACAAACACCGATGGTTGCAGAGGTGTTGTTGTGAAATGTAAATTCGAAATCTGTAATCGTGGTGATAGTGTTGCTGGAGGTGGAGGATAAATTTCAAAATCCTTTATGGCGGCGGTGGTTGTGGAGGTGTTGTTGTCATATGTGGTGGCGGAACTTCTGGTGGTTGTAGAGGTGTTGTTAGTGACGGTGGAGGTAGGTGAAGAAATGAGGTGGTGGCGGAGCTCCTGGAGTGTTAAAAAGAAGAGTTAAAAGAAGAATAAAGAGAAAGGTCGATTAATCACAGAAATCTGAACGGGTCACATCAATTCAATCCCGTGTTGTTGAGTTATATGATCCAACAGACCAGATCTAAAATTAACACAAAATTTTTTCTAAATCTTTTTGCAATTTGTGTTAGGGTCCATTTGACAAAAAAATGGCCATAAAAGGGACTCCCTCCCTACGGTCCCTTCGGGTCCTCCAATCGATCGGCCAAATTAGATCACCCCACAATGAAAACGGTGACAGGGAATCACGCTAGTTGGGCATTTTCGTCAAGCTTTTCCCGATAGATTTAGAAAAGGAACCTAAAGTGTTAAGGGTTGGGTCAGGAGGGTCGCATAAATGTAGAATTCGTATATATAAGTTAGAGATTTATTAATTTATATTTATACTTATATAACACGGGACATATAGAAAGTTATAAAATTTTAATTTATAAATTTAGCTCATCGTCTGATTCGAGACCGACAAAAAATATCATTTTGTTGTGGTTGTCTAATTGTGTTGTAGGGTTCTACTGTATAATAATCGGATGTAATACAAAAAGAAAAAGTATATAAAATAACGAAATCCTGAATTACTAAAATTTTAGGAACATCAAATTTCAAAGAAAAACTCAGAGCAACATAACATTTAACCTATTTATGAAGCTAAATAAGTAGTCATATATATGCTCTGAAGATGTGGCACTTCAAGGTAATTCTCTAATTATTTTATAATTTGATCGGGTTTTCATTATTTTTTCATTGTTCGTTAGTTTCAAAGTCATGAACTCACTGAGTTTTTGCTCCCTCGTTTCAAAATAATAGGTTGATTTTATGTAAACTTCTTAATTTTTTATTCTATTTTTAAATTAGATATATATTTCAATAAATTAATTTTAAAGCTTGATCCAATATGTCATAACCGAAAACAGACCCGTGCATCGCACGGGTGCAAAACTAGTGTATATTACTATATGTTGTCGCCTGTCGCGGTTTCTTTTCGAGCAAGTCCAAGTAGTAATAGTTTCCTTCATAAACATGTATCGGAATATTGCATTATTAATTTCCGAAGAATAATAATGGACAAGAAGCTAGGTTTTACTTTCAAATTGGTTTCACTGTCAAATTGGTTTGTAATTTGTGTTTTTTTTTATTCGGTAGAATTTTCTTCAATCTTCTAATAGGGTTGGTTTTTCCATAAACTGGATTCTGACACATGTTTTCTCATATTTGCTGATTTTTTTTTTTTTTTGTGTAAGGTAGATAAGTTGGTTCATTTTGTAAAGAAGAAATTTAAGCTAGAAGGGTCAAATGATTGGTCAAAGGTATGTAACATATACCGGCCTTCATATTATGTTCAGTTGCACTATGATTTTTGCAAAACCCCTATATTCTGAATAAAGTTGCAAATACAACAATGGGTTTGCTTAATTTGGAGTTTTTATGCAATTCTTGCACAAATTTGTGCACCCCAAGCCCTATGAAACTTGAACCTGACACCGGTGCAGTTTTTGACTTAGTTTTCTCAATGTTCATAACAAAAGAGAGTTTGTTTCATGGTTTCTTGTAGATTTCTAAAGAATCTGAAGTAGGAGTTAGCAAATTTATCGAAGAAACTAAAGTCAGTTCAAATGAATTTGTTAAGAAAACCGAGATTGAGTTGGTCAAATTTGTGGAAGAAGGAGATGCTGGAGCAGTAAAACTTATTCAACAGGCACAAGTTGGAGTAGAAAAATTTGTTGTAGATGACGAGGCCGGAGCGTATAAATTTGCTCAAGAGGCCAACGTAACGGCATCCCAATTTTCATAAGAAACTCAGTTTGAAGAGACCCAATTTGAATCTTCTGACGATTCTACCAGAGAAACCACTACCATTGTGAAAAATGATAGGCACCAAAGTTCTTAGGATGCAACCTTAACTCAAGTGTCTCAATGATGGATATTCGTCGAGCAATGGTAAAATTTAATTTGACATCATCTGTATATAGGTAGTTGTTGTCTGAACAAGTTAAGATATAGGTTTGGCTTAGAATAAAAAAGAAGATAGAGAATTAGGTTTTGAAGATTTTATTTTTATTAAAAGAATTCTCCAATTACACACCATTCTAGTTATCTGTTTATATACATAACATCTTTAGAGTTTTATACGTGGTATACAAGTATTTCCTGGATTTCCTAAGATACAAGAACTCTATGTATAGTAAACTTTACAAGTTTTACGTAACAATTCCTTGTCATTACGTTAACTCAATACCCTCCCGCAAGCGTAACGGGTCATCATGAACTATGACCTTGGATCTCAACAAAGCAAACCGATCTTTAGGAAGCGGTTTTGTAAATATATCTGCAATCTGATCCTTGGAAGAAATGAATCGAACATCTAGTTGTTTAGAAGCAACCTGATCACGAACAAAGTGATAATCGATTTCTATATGCTTAGTATGTGCATGAAAGACTGGATTGACTGTAAGATAGGTTTCACCAAGATTGTCACATCACAAAACAGGTGTAGATGTAGTAGAGATATGAAGTTCTGAAATTAGAGATTGAATCCACATGATTTTAGCAGTAGCAATAGCAAGACCCCTATACTCAGCTTCAACGCTAGAAAGAGATACTGTTTTTTGTTTACAAGCACTCCAAGATATGATGTTTCCACCCAAATAAATACAATAACCACTGGTGGAACGACGATCATCTAATGAACCAACCCAATCCGAGTCAATATAGGTAGTAAAGGACAATTGTAGAGCATTCGCTAGTTTGAGAAGAATTCCATATGTAGAGGTCTGCTTGAGATATCGTAGTGTACGCTTAACCAATGTCCAATGAAATTCAGTTGGAGCATGCTTAAATTGACAAGCTTTATTCACAGTATAAGCCAAAACTGGACGAGTGAACATCAAGTATTGTAATGCACCTACAATACTACGATACTCTGTAGCATATTTTAACAATGTACTACGATCAGATGACATGTCGCCAGTAGTACTCATTGGAGTTTGGATTGGTTTAACACCATCCATTTTAACCCGAATAAGAAGATCATGAGCATACCTTTTTTGTGTAAGAAACATGCTAGATGAATTGCGAGTAGCTTCAATCCCCAGAAAATAAGACAAAGGACCAAGATACTTAATAGCAAATTCCTTATGTAGAGATTTTCGAATGAATTCCAAAATTGTGGTATTTGAACCAGTCAAGATAATATCATCAACATAAACAAGTAAGAAAACAATTCCTTGTTCATCTCGACGAATAAATAAAGAAGAATCACATTTAGAAGTAAGAAATCCAAGCTGTAGTATAAAAGTGCTAAGCATGTGATACCATGCACGCGGTGCTTGTTTAAGTCCGTAAAGAGATTTTCGAAGTTTACAGACATGGGTTAGAAAATTAGGATCAATGTACCCTGGTGGTTGTTTCATATAAACTTCTTCCTCAAGATTTCCATGTAGGAACACATTCTGAACATCCAATTGATTAATTTCCCAATTATACGACAAAGCTATAGTAAGAATAATACGAATAGTGCATGGCTTTACAACTAGACTATAAGTTTCACTGTAATCCACACCTTCCTGTTGATTATACCCCTTAGCAAAAAGACGATCTTTGAATCGTTCAATTGTACCATTAGCCTTACGTTTTATTCGATAAACCCATTTGTAACCAACCAAATTCATAGACGGATGATAAGGAACTAAAATCCACGTATCATTTTTAAGCAAAGCATTATACTCATTATCAGATGCTTGACGCCAATTAGGATCCACTTGAGCTTGAGAGAAACATGTTGGTTCAATGAGAGAATCACAAACAAGAGCATATTTAGAAGTATTTGGCTTAAAAATTTCATCTTTAGCTCGAGTGACCATGGGATGAGTTGGAAGAGGAAGAGCATTAGAGGATTGGTTGGCAGGTGCACTGTAATCCTGAGTAGATTCTTCACCAGAGAAATCCGAAGGAACCATACTAGAAGTAGGTTGAATAATTGCTGGAGAAGTAAGTGCATCAGTTATTTGCTCACTTTGTTGTGCATTGGGTAATTCCAAACCGATACCACTTGTGGGCAAAGATGGTTCATGTGTTGGTGTGGGTTGGAGACCAACAGCCACTGGAATGGAAGAGATAATATGCAAAGAAGAAGATATTACCTCATCAGATGAAGGAGATGCCAGATATGATTCTTTTGCCGCAAAGGGAAAGGTGGCCTCATCAAAAACTACGTACCGACTAATATATATGCGACCAGTTGGGATATGAATACATTTGTAACCTTTATGTTGTGGACTATAACCAATAAACACACAAGAGAAGGAAGATGAGGAAAACAAAGACATCGAAAAACTCGAAGAGAGGTATAGTCATGTGTTGAGCCAAATAATACTTCATATGGATATGTTTTGGAAAGAGCATACGAGGGTATACATTGTTCATCAAATAACACGCTGTAAAAAATGCATCATACCAGTAGGAAGATATTACATAGGCCATAGACAATAGGGTTTGACCTGTTTCACATATGTGACGATGCCTATGTTCAACAAAATCATTTTGCTCATAGGTGTGTGGACAAGAGAAACGATAAAAAATTCCATGTTGTTGAAGGTATGAAGCGAGTTTAGGATACTCAGCAACATTATCGGATTGAATTTTTTTTATTCTTCTATCAAAAAGATTCTCAACGTGTTTTTGAAAAACAATAAAGATAGAGTAGACATTTGATTTATGAGTAATAGGAAACATCCATGTAAATCGAGAATATGCATAAAAAAAAATTATATAATATCGATAGCCATCATTAGAAACTATATGAGAAAGACCCCAAACATCTGAGACAATCAAATCAAAAGGATTTAGATAAATAGTACTACTAGAAGAAAAAGGTAACTTATGGCTTCGATGTTCATGACAAGAAGAACAGAAACTGATTGTTCGACTAGAAACACGAAGAGAAAACTTAGATATGACATGACGCACAGTTCGCATCATGGGATGACCTAATCTAGAGTGCCAATTTTGTAAACTAGTACGTTCACCAACAAGACTTGTCGCAGAGCCATCAAGAACATAGAGACCACCAACCCTACTGTCGCGCATAAGCACCTTCCCCGTGCATCGATCCTTCACAAGACAAAATTCAGGGTGAAACTCAAACAATACATCATTATCAGTAGTAAGACGTGAAACTAATAACAAATTATGAGAGATTTGGGGAGAAAATAAAGTATTGTTGAGGTATAACTTACGATCAGGGGTGCCTAAGATGGAGGTACCAATATGAGATATTGGAATAGAAGAGCCATTACCCATCTTTATTTGATCAGGACCTGTGCATTCTGAGTAAGGATGTAACCTAGCAAGATCATGCGTGATATGATCAGTAGCTCCACTGTCAGGTACCCATGGAGAGAAAGAAGAAGATCTTTGAGTTTCACCAGCATAAGCACGAGGAGCAGACGGTTGTTGTGACTATGGTCGACGAGGAGGTTTAGGACGCCAGTTACGATCAAAATGCTTCCAACAGAGAGGAGCAAGATGACCAGGTTTGTCACACATCTGACAAGGCATGGCTTGTCGAGCACCAACATTAGGCTTTGGTAAGAGTCCAGTAGTTGAAGAAGATCGTGAAGAAGCAGCAGCAACAGGTTGGGAACTAAGAGTCTTGGTTTGTTGGTCCATTCGTAACTCAAAGGTAAGGACATAAGGGAAAAAATCTTCAAGTTTCATAGTGCCCATAAAGGTAGTAAGGGACGTAACAATAACATCATAAGAGGAATCGAGGCCAGCAAGAATACAATGCTGTGGTTCAGAGTTGGTGACAGTAGTATCATCAATAGCAAGACTGTCAACAATATCCCGAGCACGACCAATATATGCTCTCATAGAGAGAGACCCTTTTATCAAAGCCAGAAGTTCACACTGAAGATGGTGAATATGAGCATCATATTTGGAAGCAAAAAGTGATTCAAGAGAGGACCAGACATCTTTAGAAATTGTAAGACGATGAACATGACGTAGGATAGTAGGAGTAAGAGACGAGAAAATCCAGCCAAGGATTATTTTATCCTGTTTTACCCATGGAGCAAACACTGGATTAGGAGTTTCATCGGCAAGTGTAGCTGCATGACAAGGTTTGTCACCAGTAACATAACCATCAAGATCGTAACCTTGAAGATAGGGTAAAAATTGAGCACGCTATAGGGAATAGTTTGTGTCATCAAGCTTGACAGTGATGATATGGTGAGGTTGAGAAAAAATAGAAGAAGCCATCATGGACTGGGACGATTGAAGAATTGTTGAAACTGTAGAATCAGAAGAGGCTGTGGAAGACATGAATGATCAAAACCAGGATGATACCAAGTTAAGATATAAGTTTGGCTTAGAATAAAAGAGAAGATAGAGAATTAGGTTTTGAAGATTTTATTTTTATTAAAAGAATTCTTCAATTACACACCATTCTAGTTATCTGTTGATATACATAATAGCTTTAGAGTTCTATACGTGGTATACAAGTATTTCCTAGTTTACAGGATTTCCTAAGATACAAGAACTCCATGTATAGTAAACTTTACAAGTTATACGTAACAATTCCTTGTTAATTACGTTAACTCAATAGAACATGCAATGAGGATTCAGTTTCACACTGACTAGGCTAATGTTGGGGTATGATTCTGGATCCCCTAATTTGTCTTTCAAATTTTGCTCCCAAGACATGACCACTTTTTATGAACATTTAAAATTGCCAGCCTTTGAACCCCTGTAACATTATGCTCCAAATTCTAGGGTAGTAACCTTATGCGAATCCTATAATGTGTTCTCTGAGTATGCGTGAATGTGTAATAGCATTTAATTGGATTTCGACTTAACTAACCAACTAAATATGCTGAATAACGCAGCCTAAGTGCTGGTTAAATATGCTAGATGCAGTGTCAAAAATTAGTCTTGGTGTGTTTTCTTGCTGCTTTTTTATACAAAAATGAAGATGTGTATCTTAGGATTCTGCAATATTGAGCATCAAAAATACATCCATGTATAGTCCCAAAGTTACAGACTTACATTATTGTCTAGCTTTCTTTCCCTGGATGTTCATTACATGTAAAGAGATCTTTTTTTTTTTTTTTTTTTATCAATAAAGAGATCTTTACCTGTACTTGTTTCGCAGCAGGTTCCCATTTATTTAGAATGGATCTGATAGGTAACCACCGCAATTAACAATCTAAAATGGGAATTTAATCCTACACCTACACGGCTACACCCAAGAGATCAATAGATTTTCCATTTCTATTTGGGCACATCATGGTTACTCGCTGCTTTTCATGTTGATGCCGACACACATCTTTCTTCATTCATGAGAAATCAGAGTTGTCCGTGGTTTTTACGTTTTAGTTAGCTGGAAAAATCATTTAAATCTACCCTGACTTTCATAGCGAACAGAATGGTGGAGCTCCACCGGACCGAGTATTATTATTTTGACCATTTTTAGGGGCGACCCCAAACGAATAGCCTTTTAAAATACTTGTATGCCCCTTCATAATCAAGAGTAGGGCGACAAAAAATCTCATTTTTGACAAAATAGGATGAAAATATAGGCTCAACCAAATTAGAAAAAGAGGATTTTTCTCATTTTAAAGCCTCTATGTCGGTTATATGTTTAGTTATAGCTCAACCAAATTAGAAAAAAAAGAGATTTTTTGCAAAATCTCATTTTTGGGACAACTCTATATTCGAGTAGTTATATGAACTATTTTGACTACCGATTATGTTAGGTTATGGTAGGATATTTGCAAAGGCTCAACCAATGCAAACTTGAAAAGCTTGTATAATCGGAAGTCAATGCCGATAACTCTTCCCTTTCTTCAGAAAATTTTTTTCTAGAGAAAATTAATAGGCTCAACCAAAATTCTTGACAAAAAAAAAGAACAAGGATAATCCGCAAAATAGGCTCAACCAAAATTTCAAAAAAAAAGGATTTTTTGCATAATCTGATTTTGGGGCTACTCTATATATGAACTCTACCGATTATGTAGTTATGTGAACCATAATTACCTTTCTTACCGATTATAGGCTCAACCAAAATTCCAAAAAAAAAAAGATTTTCATTTTTTGGGGGTACTACAATTCTAGTTATGTCTACTTTATGGTAGGATATTTGCCAAAGGTCTACTTTAATCTGAGTCAAGATAACTTTATTTACTACCGATTATAGGATAATCAAAATTCAAAAGATAGAGGATTTTATTTTGGGGATACTTTATATTCGGAAGCTATATAAACTAAATTGACTCCCGATTGTTGATTAACTACCGATTGTATAGTTACTTACCGATTGTAAAGGGTAGTTTGGGATTAAAAAAAAAACGCCCCGAAAATAACCTACCGATTGTGGATTAACCTTCCGATTATGACCTATTTTGTCATTTTGTGTCGCCCCTAATTCGTTTGGAGGCGCCCCTAAATTTGCCAGGTATTTTATGTCTTCAAGCACAGCAAAAACAAAAGTGAATCTCACAAGTTATAACTTATAGTAGTAAATAAAAAAAAAAAACTCTTCACCAAGTTGGAACATCTTTTTACTTCCGATAAGGTGTTTGCCAATACATTTAAATTGCTTTTTGATTTCTGAAAGTCGAGAAATCCGAAACCAGTTTGACAATTATTTTTCGAAACGACTTCTACAAACAAAATTGTTAGATTATTGTTGTGAAGCAAAATAGTTTTACTTTTGACTTCTACTTATGGAAGACACACTATAAGTCAAAAATAACTTCTCATACATAATGTTAAAGTTTGACCATATTGTGGCTGACGCTTTCCTGACTTCATAAATGTCGAAAAGAGAATCTTGTGCAAATTCAAAGATCAAAAACCGGGGGTGGGGGTTACTTACTCTCGTTTCCCCTTTTTCCTCCTTTATTTGTCTTCTAGATCCAAAGGCGAAATTGAACATGTTCCAATCAACGAAGAACCGCCTCTCCGTTGTCATCATCATCAATATCTTTTAGGTATTTCTCTTCGCATTACGAACTCCAAATATAGTTGTTCTTATAAAAGCTACTATTGGGGTTAGTTCCATATCCTCTATGTACTCCACTAGTAGTAATAGTCAATTGAGATGTTTGTAGACTTTCATAGATTTATTATTTGAGTGACTCACGGAGATTCTTTAAGAACATAGAGATTTCTAGTGATTCTTTGAGAGTGTATTAGAGAGTCTTTGTGACTTGTAGAGACAAAAAATTGATATCATAAAGAGTCTTTGTAATTTGTAGAGACAAAGAAATGCATAATATTTAATCAAAAATTCAAAATATATACCTGTTATTTTATTATGTACACGTTATAATCTTAAAAAAAGTACCATGCATAGTTGGTAAAATACGTGTTCATTGTCAAAATAATTCTCGTCGTTGCCTTATGCCTATTTTTCTATTCACTTTATTTCACTCATTCCACATTCATTTTATTTGTTATGCTATCTCGCCACTGGTTTACTACCCAAATGGCCGTTACTTCGTCATCAATTCAAAAAAAAAAAAAAAAAAAAAAAATTGTTCTTACTCTTAAAAACAAATACTCCCCAAGTTTCCAAGTCTCCAGAAATATCACCTCTTGAGGATAGATTTCTATCATGCCTATTTTCCTAAAAAAGTCTCTCCAAATCTCTGAAAACAAAAAATCAATGACTTTCAATTCTCATTCGAATAACAGGGATGTTGGAGCGACTCTTATGAAATCCTAATCCAATAACATGGAGTTTCAGAAAATTTAAATAACTTGAAAAAAGTCTCAAACCAATAACAAGAGACATTAAGAGACTCTCCAAAAATCTCTATGGACTAACAATGGATTTGAGAACTCTCTGAAAGTCATTTGAAATCTCATTTGACTAATCCCATGTTAGTTCATTTTAGTTATTTTATCTGATCTATTCATGTGGATGGTTATATGAAAAGGAAACCAGATTATGTTGTAGCATTATTTGAAAACTACCAAACTTCATCTCAAGGAACTCATTATTGGTCCTAACACTGAGCTTAAAAGCCAGTATAATCCTTTCCTTTGATTTCCTCCAGAACATGCTTCATACACACACAAATCACAAATGTCAGTACAAGTCTTTAAGCTTTTGAGATATGAATTGGTGTCCCTCAATCTACTACTGTTTCCAAGCTTCTGATCACCAAACCTAGATCATTTAAGTGGGATGTTATAAAATGATTGTGGAAAAGGTTGAAGGAATGGGTTTCAATCTTTTGTTTACAAAAAAAAATCTTGAAGCTATAGAGGGATTGATATCAATGAGTGAAGCAACTATGGAATCAAAAATCGATTTTTACAGAAGACGGTGTTGGTCTGAAGATCAGATTCAAACAACATTTAGGAAGGCCCTCGTTGTATGATGGCTTCTGAGAAGAAGATTAAGAAAATTATGGATTTCCTTGTAAACAAAAATGGGTTATGATTCAGTGACTATTGTGAAAATCCCTGGGATTTTAAGCAATAACTTGAAGGAAAAGATTATCCCTCTGTTATCAGAATTTAATCTCCAAGGTCTGAATTTTTTTTCTCTGCAATCACTTTCAAGAATGACAAACAAGTCCTTTTCAGACCAGTTTGTGAAACCGTAGAACAAGAAGCTCCTGAATTAATAAAGGTATTCCAAAATCAGTATGAGCAAGAAATCCTGAATCAAATGAAGATATTCATGGGTCAATTGAATAACTGAGTGCTACTTCTAAAATGAAGGATATGAAGAGTTTATTCCGCTACTGGTGCAAAGTCTTTCTCTTTTTGTTTAGTTGTTATCTCTCTTTAATGTTTTACTTGTTTGCTTGTTTATGTATGTTTTGTGAAAATTGTTTCGTCTTTCAAGTATATAATGAATATATGTCATGAGAGTTGTTGTATGATTTATCATCACTAAGCTTATCTAAAACTGTATGAAATTCTATTTTGGGCAGGTATGGTTCATCAAGAAGTTTATACACTGTATGTAGACTGCAGTGTGTGTCTCCAATAATCAAGTTAGTTGTATATGAAGTATGATCACTAGCGAGTTATTTATTTGAAAGCTCTTTATCTGTCAACATAATTGTGTTCAAAATGATGCTTAATTTAGTTTATTAAAAATGAGAACTTAACTACATATAACTAGAAGGAGTGACAAAGGGAGGTGTTTCTCTTATCTTTAGGGGCGGAAAGACAAAATCTGTCAATTTTGTGTAAAATCTAAAACACTATAGGAGTGTAAGAACTTTGGCAAACTGTCACAGTGTTCCAGGTTCGGGCAAGGCTTGTTGCTCAACTGAACTTCCTTTTCTCAGTCATATTGATCATGGAACTAATGCTATAATGGTTTTTGAAGATGTTTTTACATTGGAATTATAATCTTAAATGTTGCATATGGCTTCAACGGAACTAGAACAACTAGAGTAAAAGAAACAAACAGTGTGTTTGCAGAAGTTCTAGGCCTACTTGCTGCATAAGGAGGTTATGGTTAGGCAAGTGACCGCAAAGGAATTGTATGTGTAATAACTTTTAGCGTAACTCTCATCGGAATGTATGAATATCGTGACTAAACTTTCTCTTAGTATGGTATACTTTTGGATCTATAAATATATTAAATTATTGATATGTAGTGATGAATTTCGGTCATAGATTCTTATCAAACCACTCCATATTCAACAGCTTGACCACCCATGAAATAGAGACTATGTATAAATCCACAAACAAGGAACTCCCGAGACTTAAAGATAGATCTCAAAAACGGAGAGAGGGGTCATCGAGGCCTTAAAATCTTTCCTCTTCCTGTTGTCTGCAATGAGATTTGCAGATGGATTATTGTACTATGCTTAGTACAAATGAATCAAGAAAACCAAAATTGCAGCAAACTCTCCATATTGTTTGATAAAATCAACGGTACCATGCAAACTTTTTCGGGCCAAGTTGAATCATAACTCTTTGTGGCATGAAGTAGAGGCTGCTCGAAATGCTTAGCTTTTAAATAGTTGACTTTCTTCCTTACACAATCTCCAAGGCCATCTTGCCGGAAGATCAATATTAAGGCTTATCAAGTCTCTAAGCCTAGTCTCCATAATCTTTGTATAACATAAATTCCTCAATTTTGTGATGATAATACCTTTCGATACCTTTGGACAAGAAAAAAGTACTCATTTGGTGGGCGGCATTGCATTTAGTACATGTTTCACGAGTTGTCCTTCTGAATGATTAACCGTTTGCCATTCCATGCATGCAAAATTTTCTCACATGTCATTTGCTCCATTCATACTTTGAACTTTTAACTAAATGTCTAGGATGAAGATTGTTGGAATAGAAAGAGCATAATAAATGTGTTACTTGAGATAAAGTGCGTAAAGATCCATTGAGTTTGAAATCGTCTATGTGCTAATGCATTCTTGATGAGTTCACACCATTTGTTTGATTTTTGCATTATTCGCTCCTTAAAGAAGGCATAGATAAGGTGGTGATAATATTGGATTGTAAAACTTATTTAAATCTTTTAATGTGATTCTAGTATTTTTGTTGTTAGAAATAAGTGGCTAATAAGGTCATGCGTATTTTGGTTTTTTTTTTTCAATAACTCTCTCCCAAAGACTTTTCCCATATCTTCAACGATCTTAACCTTCATTAGTTAAGTCCTTCGAATACTTATCATGAGTAAGGAAGGCTTAGTATTAGTGCCAATTAAGGTTATTTGGTGGTTATTATGCACAAAGGAGATGCTAAGTTTAGAAAGGTTGAAAACAACATCACTAAGCTTCCTAAGCCAATCAGCTCCAAGTACCATATCACAATGATTAAAAGACAAAGAAGTCAAATTTAAGCTCCCTAATTTTTCGAAAAATAATTTTTCATGAGATCTTTTTTGGTGATTTTTTTTTCTTCTTTGCTTATCATGAGTTGAACTTATGGTTTTGCATACTCCAAGAAATCTTTAAGCAAGTGCCAGTGCTAAAAATTTTCTCACCATTTGCTACTGTAACTAACATGCGAGGAGTGGTATCTATATTGCAGTTGAGTTTAGCAGATAATGCACAATCAATGAAGCTTGTAGTGCTCCCAGTGTCAATGAGGATGGAAATGGAGTTCTTATTTAAAAGTCCAGGAATTCGAATTGTATCCCATGTAATATTACAAGTGAGAGCATGCAAGGAGATCTCCAATCAGATTCTACTGGTGATTCAACAGCCTCCTCAAAAAATTCTTCTTTTGTGTCATTGTCTTGAGTGTCTGTATGCTCTGGTTGGACCATAAATAATTGTTATATGCCTTTCCAGATGTGCCTATTCCTATAAACATCATCACAGTTGTAGTAGAGACCTTTCTCTCTTCTTTGGCACATTTTTTCTGGTGTTAGTCTTCTGATAATAGGGGTATAAAATGGTTGTTTAAGAGGAGTGGGTGATGAAGATTTGGGTGTTGTAGGTGCTGACTTAGAAGTAGATGAAAATGTAATGATAGGTTTGGGAGGAAATTTATAAGAATAGAATGGTTTAGTGGATGTGAAGGCAGTGGATGTTTGTTTAGTTGGCTTAGAGAGTAGCTGACACTTTTGCTCTTCCATTCTAGCTAAAGAAAATTCCTGACTAAGTGTATCAGGATCAAACATATGCACAAAATTGTGTATTTCTTCCTTTAGAGTACTAATAAAACTCATGATAATGTATCTTTCATCTAAGGAGGGACCATAAGCTAGTATTAAGGCTTTAAGAGATTCAAATAACTCATAATATTCCTCTATAGAGTTTAGTTGCATCAATTTATTAAAAGAACCAGCAAAATTTTCATCTACTGGATTTTCAAATCTAGCGCAAATACCGTGAGAAAATTCATACCAAGACATAAGAGGGCGACCCACTTTGAAAATTTAACAACCATTTATCTGACTTACCATCAAGATGGATAGCTGCCATGTCTACCTTTCTATGTTCTTCAATGTTATAAAGAAAAAAAAAATACCTGTCACATTTCTGAATCCAGCCACGAGGGTTTTCTCCATCAAATCTGGGAAAATCCAGTTTAGGAATGCGATTGAAGGTTGGGTTTGGCTTATTTTGAGGAAAGGAGCCAATAAAATGAGGATTTTCAGGTGCAAGACCACCGGAAAGGCCACCTGAGTCGTGAACAACAGAGTGTCTGTTTGGAAATGCAGATCTGAATAGCAAATCCATCTTTTCTGTGAGACCCTTAACATCATCTGATGTTTCCTTGCAAAGCGTGGAATTTTCTTTAATTTCTCTTTCGACAATCTTGAGACGTTCATCTGTGTGTTGCTTGTCTTTGGTGAAGAGGTCGTGAAAATATTTCACTGATTTTGGATCGGAACCCGCCATTGGAGAAAAAATTTAGATGACTCTGATGCCAATTGTACTATGCTTAGTACAGATGGATCAAGAAAACCAGAGTTGCATCTCTGCTTCTTAAGGAATGCAGCCTCTAAACTAAACTCATAAACTTTCATTAATGAACTGAAGAAGGTTCTTACACACTAAATAAGCAAATGATTAAACCCTAGCATCCAACGGCTAGATACCGAACATGTGACACTATCTGAATGGCTCACTACTAACCTATTAGGGAAATAGTTATAATAACACCACACAAAGGACTAGCGGCAGACAGGGTGCCCCTTAAGCACTCAGGTGGACCATTGACAATTACCAAGAAAAATGAGTGAATATGTAGCTATAAATTCTACCACAATATTATCTACACTCTATAATATGCTCTTGGTTCCTTCTATATATTGAATCCTGTAAATTTTACTAACTTGTTTGTAGTCAAAGATGTTTGAAAGATCGAAATGTATGTGGATTTGATTACAACGATAATATATATGAGGATTAGGTGGATAAGGTGGTTAGAATCTATTATGAATCAGAGGAACATACAAAACCAGGAGAAGTTCAGGTATACGCTCTTGGTGCTGGTATTGGGTGGAGAAACAAATGAGAGTTTGTTTATAAATTGGAGTTCAGGTATACACCAACAAGTCTTGCTCAGACAATTATTGTTGTCTTAGATTGGAGTTCTTCACCTCAAGCAAGAAACTCGTTTTGCTTACTTAAATTTTGCAAGTTTTTTCTCCTATTCCTTCTCTTTTCTATGAAAACATCTTTTAAGTTCTAATTACTTGTATCTTTTATTCAATGTTGATCGTTCATTCATTTTCCTATTAGCTTCAGGTTTTAAGTGGTTCTAGTATTTGGACTAATTTTTGTTGTTGTTTTTTTTTTTATGCAGTTAGAAATCTAGCAGCCAGCACTGCCTTTCTAAGGGTGTTAGAGCACTACTCGGTCGAACTCGCAAGCGTTGCTATCTCAAGCTTGTTTGTCAAGTTTAGTTGCCAAAACTATAAGTCTTGATTTCTAGTCTACTTATAGCTAAGTCTCGGATTAGACTTCTCGGCGTTCATCGATTGAAGACGAAGAACTACTAAGGGGAGCTTATGGAACTTTATCAACAAAAGGTATGTGGAGACTTGAACTCATCTATCACTCAAAAGTCTATCTACTCTATCTCCTATTTGA
This sequence comes from Papaver armeniacum, assembly GCA_023531295.1. NCBI lineage: Eukaryota > Viridiplantae > Streptophyta > Magnoliopsida > Ranunculales > Papaveraceae > Papaver > Papaver armeniacum. Next base: position 42,959 of record JAJJWW010003549.1, on the reverse strand, counting down.
GACAAAAGTCATATAGCTATATAGACTTCGATTATACACATTTGACATTTCGACCTGAGTTTAACTCGCTTATATATTTCTCGAAATATGTGTTGGTAAGCTTTCTCTTTAACCAAGTTCATCTTATAGTCTTGATGAAAGTCAAAAGATGATCATATGAAAATCGCCTGGTAACATCTTACATGATTTGTATGAGACAATCATTTGATGTAGATTCGAAATATTTCGTATTGATCATTCGATCACTTGAAAATTACGTTGAAGCAATAGTTTGTGTAAGACATCTATTGGCGTCTTCCGAGAAAGTTTCAATGGTTGAAATGAGAGTTTAGAACAATTAGATATAAGCACAGTATGCGTACTTGCATATGTGTAATCCAAGTCCGGGAACCATGGTATGCATACTCGTATGGGTAATGATTGGTTTAGTCAAGGTCTGGGAACCAAGTACACATACTGTTACGCGTACTAGTGTGAGGTTTAAGTTCCGGGACGTTACTGAGTTTGGTGGTATGCCTAAAAGTTCGCATACTGGCGAACCCAAACTTAGTCCGGCAACTTAAGTATGCGTACACGTTTGTATACTTGAGTAGGTTATGTTCTAAAATCGGTTTGTTCATGAACTAATACATTTATATAATAAGGAATGCAGTATTTTACAAACCGTGGATATAATGTTCATGAATTCATTCGAGTGAATCAAAATCAATTTTGCTTCAATTGTGTCTTGTATACTTCTATGAGAATATAAACAATTGAACAACTCTAGAACTAGTTTCATTTGAGTCATTTGAACTAGTTATGGTTAAGACGAATAAGGTTGATATGAAAATATTAATATAGCTAACTTCGGTTAACTATTGTTGAGCCAACAAAGGTGCACACGTTTAGGTAAGGTTACTCATATCTAAATGAAGTAACTTTTCATTTGTGTGTAACAAGCTAAGTTCGATCTAACGGTTGAAAGATATTAGCTTGAGTATAGTCAGATTTTCATCTAACGGCGAATACTGAATGCTTTATTACCAAGGTAACATTGATTGCAAACCCTTATTTGAAGACTATATAAAGGAGAACTCTAGCAACTAGGAAACCTAATCCCCATACCTCCTATGTAATACTAGTTGCGACTAGATTTGATTCTCCTTTAACCTTAGGTATTCTCCAAAACCATGTAGGTTAACGACTTAAAGACTTCATTGGGATTGTGAAGCCAGACCCAACTATTTTCTCTGTAGTTGTTGATCTAATCTTGCTGTTTTCTATCATGATTGAGTATTATCTTCTCTAAGATTTGCTCGAGATTTAATCTCCGATATGCAAGATAAAAAGTAGTCACAAATATCTTCGTCTCATTGTTTGTGATTCCACAATATCTTGTTTCTCTACCATACAATTAAGATTATTGTGAGGTGATTGATATTTCTAGGTTGTTCTTCGGGAATTTAAGTCTGGTATATCAATTGGTTCATCTTCACCTTGATTTATCAAAAGACAGAACAAAACTCATATGTTTATCTGTGGGAGACAGATTTATCTATTCTATAGAATTTTCTTTCTGAGATAGATTTATCTATTCTATAGAATTTTCTGTCTGAGACAGATTGGTTTATCAAGTCTTCGACTTTGGGTCATAGCAACTCTTAGTTGTGGGTGAGATAAGCTAAGGGAATCAAGTGCGCAGAATCTGGCGTGGTTTTAGAGGCGTAGGGAACGTGATTGTACTTTGATCAGTGTGAGATTAGTTAGGGCTCAACTACAATCCAGTCTGAAGTTAACTTGGAGTAGGCTAGTGTCTGTAGCGCGTCTTAATACAGTGTGGTGTTCAAATCTGGACTAGGTCCCGAGGGTTTTCTGCATTTGCGGTTTCCTCTTTAATAAAACTTCTGGCGTCTATTTTATTTCTTTTCCGCATTATATTTGTTTATATAACTGAAATATCACAGGTTGTGCATAAGTTTAATCATTGACACTTGGATATTGGTTTTTGATACCATCCAAGTTATTTCTTATATTCAATCGAGCTCGTAAATTCCTATTTGTTTGATTGCAGATTGAATTGAGAAATTGAGATATAACTCTCTGATATACTTTTCTTAAGATTGAGTCTGTCTGTCTTGTTGATTCTCTTGAAAGTATATTGGAGTTAGTACATACAGATTGCTAAGCGAAATATTGGGTGTGGTTGTTTGATGAGATTTTTAATTTGTCGTTGTAGTAGTAAAAGGGTTGTCGTTCACTCGGACTTGATGAGATTCATTTTAAGAATTAAAATTATAAAACACTAAAAATAACAAAATATATACAAATAATGGTAACAAGATGAAGAGAGTTACTGGGACTAGGATTCCACCGAATTCATATCATAGGTTCAAATATTAATTCTTTTAACAATTATAGCTCAACAAATAAAAACAAGGACTCTTATTTTTGCCAAGGTTGATTCTCAAAATATTAGTTATAAATCGTAAGCATGGGACATCAAACATCTAAGCAAGCATGACCCATCTAATAAAATAATAACTAATTTAATCAAATCATAATTCAATTTTAATTAGTGCAAAAGTCATAAAAAGAATTAATTAAAATTACCCATGTATGAAATTCGGCTTCCTCCGTCGTCCCAGTGATGGGTTCTAGCTCCGCATATTGAAAACACACTCAAAATTAATTCTTATTGCTCAAAGGGTGATCACAATAATGAAATGGGAGAAAAACAATTAAAACTGGGTTTGTAACAATTATATTAAACTAATTATTCTCCCCAAACTCTCCATCCCCTTCTATGCAACACCAAAGACCATATATATACTCGCAGGACAAGAATAATGTCTCATAATTACCCAAAATCTCCCATAACTCGACATCAAAGAAAATTATTCTCGGGAATATTTTCTTCCCATTCTTTTCTTCTTCATGCGTTTGTTGCAGTCAACCTCCATCCAAACACTCTTCCACACATCCCAGCATGCGCCAAACACGCTCAGGCCACAAGAACTCTTCCCAAATAACTCGGAAATTAAAACAGAAAATCCGAGAATATATTTCATCCCTTGTTTGATGATTTCTTCCATAATTTACGTGCATGAATAAAGTGCCTTTCCTGTTTTAGTGTAACAGCATCATTCCAAGTCAAATCCGAGAGAAACTCGCAAATATTACGTATAATTCTCTTGCCGAAAATCTCCGACTTCCAAGTCCATTTCCGCCTTTTTTCATTTTCAAACGAAGAAGGTGGTTGCCCCTTAACCGAACCAGGGGTGCGAATAAAAAATGTCCTCCGGGGGGTGCTTTTACCAACTTTTCGAGCCGAATTCTCTAAAAATGTTTATTTCCAAAAAATACCTACAAACACACAAAAAACCAAAATTAGTACAAAATCGAGTGCCAACAAAATATAGTATTGAGATCAAATTAGACACAAAAATGTGTCTATCAAATACCCCCAAACTTATTATTTGCTAGTCCTCGAGCAAATTTATTCTAGAAAATAAAAATCATTTGAACCCCTAGGTGGCCCTAGTGGCGGAGTGTTGTCTCCGGAGGGTTTACTAGAGGTGTACCCACAAAACCTTTACTTCTAATTGGTCACCAGTATCCAAAGAGATATGAGGACATACATATTCTTAACCTATCTCCAAGTGACTAGAATGCCAGAGAAATTAAAGGTGCCAGCTCTAAAGTTGACTGAAGAAAAGGGGAGACACATCCGCAACACTGCTAGATAAAGAGATATCCGCTACATAGCTAGATAAACATTGTAAGATGCGTCCGCTGATTTACACTGGATAAGATTAGGAGAGAGAAAAAGATGAGAGGGACATCTCTACACATGACTAATTACGTGTGATGAGTTAAACCAAAGTGCTAGAAAGATCTTGTGCCCATTGAAAGGACTAACAAAGCAACCAAATGTATCTTTCTTCGACTCTCTCATAGTGCTCGGAGAAACAACGTCTTCTTCGATCTTCAATTGTGATGATAAACTATCGAACCTCATAGAACCTTGACAATTAACTCTTCTCTTTGATTTCTTGCTTGACATAAAAATTTCTACTTCCCTATGGCCTTATTGAACAAAAAAGAACGTAATGATTATTTTTTTTTTTTTTTTTTGACACAAAAATTACAAGACAAACATTTACATGGCCATGAGAGAAGGACTTAAAAAAAAAAACTTGGATCTTCGCAACTCGTGATGTCTTGGTATCATGAATTCCAACAACTTATATCATTTGATTTTTCTTGCTCTTATAACTTCTTGTAACCCTTGATTTTGAATTCGATTTTTATTGTTGCTTCTAAACCTTAAACATCTTCCACTTTCTTTATAGATTTTGATGTCGCTCGTTTGTTGATGATAATAAGTTTCTCTTGAGAGAGAGTTGTAATCCAAAGAACTAAGACTACATTGTGAGGTTGCTTTGTCTTTCGGCATTCCTGACCTATTTGCCTTTCCATCATGAATGGTTAGGTCCATCATGGTTACCCTCTAAAAGGAACAAGTTCTCTCCTAAATTTCAAGGATCTCAATGTCTTTTTCTCTAATGTCTCAATAGGTTGTTATCCCTAGCATTCCAATTTCTATCTTTTCGGTGAGAAACAATATGTAAGCTTAGCTAACCGGATACCATGTGACGCTAGAAGTTTCAAAAGTGCAACTAAAAAGTTCTTCCCCACCCCCAAACTTAAATCTAACATTGTCCTCAATGTTCTAAAGATGAAATTAAAAGCATGAACAATGAGAAACTGTTACCACTTGAAGAAAAGAGTTAAGGAAAGATATTACCGTGTTGCAAGAGCATGGGTTACCTCCCAAGAAGTGCTAAGTTTAAAGTCTTCAGCCAGACATTGGAAAGGATTAGTTACCTCGAAGAATCATATAGCAACAGTCGAAATAATCATGTCATCTGGATCAAAAAGTGCTAACCACAAGAAGAGGAAACTGCCACCGACCATGAAGATATTGAACATACCCTTATTTAACTTTTTGTTTAAGACAACTATATCTAGTTGTGGCTCAGGTTCAGGCTCTATGAACGGGTCTAAATAAAATGTTTTCATGGGGGCTGGACTTCCTCAAAAGAAGGATTCATAAGATCAGGTTGTAGAGTCTGGAAATACTCAAGTAGGAACTTAGACGCAAATAACAATAACCTGAATAACTTGGGATCCTCTAAGTCAGTCAGACTTGACTCACACAATTGACCACAACAGTGGTCATTCTTTAGCAAATGTGTCGACCCTAATCTCCTAAAGTAATTAGGTTTAGCCTCAAAACTTAATGATTGACACATCTGAAACTTATACGTTCCCACAATTGGTTGAAAAATATTTGGTGGGAAAACAAAATCAATCGTGGTATCATAACCCGGGTTAACCACATCAACCAGAGGATGGGTTCTTAACAACTGAACTTCTTTATGGACACAACTAGGTTCAGGAAAAAGTGTATGAAGATAATCTTTAGAGACATATGTCAAGTCCCAAGTTAGGGACCTTTCTAAGAGTTAAGGCACATGGAGAATGATAATCACCCCCAAACTTAGAGTTTTCGGTGTCTCTAAAAAGACTAGTCACAACTTCCCTAATTTCAAGGTCATCTCGATTCCCCCGAAAATGGTCAATTGATTCTTCTAAGTCAGGTACATCCTTACTCATCTCTACGAGTTCATTTTCCTTTTCTAAGTCTATTGTTTCTAAATCGCTAGACTCAAAATATACTCGTTCCTCTAAACCATCATTGGCTTCGTAATCAAAAGGAAATACTACATCGTCTAAAATCGGGGTATCTCTAGTCAAATCCTCATCCTTTTGAATAGGTGAATAATTATTAAAATTATTTGGATTTGAACTAGAAATATTATCATTATTAAGCTCAATTGGAGTAACAAATTCCTGATCACTATGCCTACTGATATCAAATTCTTTATCAACACTATCCTCATCATAATCATCATTATAATAATATGAAAATGGTTGAACCTCATCCAAATAGTGTCTCCAATTCTATCCTCATTATCTTGATTAGGTGAATAGTAACTATCCTCATTTTCAAGGGTGAAACTGGGAACACTGTGTTGGAAATTCAGATTATTTCGAGCAATTCTTTCATTCGTCTCAGCTATCCGCTTGAGGGTATCTTCTAAAGAAGGTTCATTTATTATTGTAGTTCTTTCGTCCATAACTATACCATTCATCTCAGCTAACTTACGTGTCGACTCAGTTAACTTCCTGAGGTACTCTTCTAAAGGAGGAATAGGAACAGATGGATCATAAAAAGGACTACTTTTCAATAATTTGATTGTATCCTCTAGAGACGAAGTATTATAATCTTCTTGCTCGAATGACCGATGCTCGTGTGGATAGTAATTGGGCTCACCATGGTATGACCCATAACCTTCAAAAGATTGGCGTTCCCAATCACTATTCACACTATGGTCATAAAAAGAGTAATGTCCATATTGTTCAGTTGGATAATCATTATATTGGTTGTTATAATACCAGTTTGACATCCTAACTGCAAGGGAATTCTACACAAACACAAATAAGGATGACTCGACCACAACAAACCTACTGATTTCTAGCAAACAAAAAGCATGATGGCTCCACTTAGATTGTTTTCTAGACCATCTTCTAATCCTTCGAAATGGAATTCGTTACAACTCGAGCAAACCCCTCTCGAATCAATCCGAGTTTAAGTAAGTTGAATAGAGGCGAGGGAAGGCTGCGTGGAGATTTGATACCCAAGGCCTCACCGCATTACAAGGCGGCGCAGATCACGCATTCAACTCACGAAACCATCAACTTCAAGTATGCTTAAAAGAGTAACCAATATTTTTCGAACGACTTTCCTATTAAGCTCGTTACCCTATCGGTCTCGTTCTATTCAAAATTTTAGGCTTAGGTTCGCGTTTGGTTTCGTTTTCCTAAGGCGGGCAAGAAGAGAACGGTGATGAAATCCGAACCCTTATCTTGTATGGCTGGTCCTTGCCCTTTTACTAGAAAATTAAAACATCCGTATTCAAGACCTCAACATATATGCATACAAAATCATCCAGTAAACCCGCTGACAGGGGATTCGCGGGTGTTTAGAATTCTTACCTCCCGTTCCAGACGAGGGATGAAACGTTGAAGTCGACTCGGGCCACTGACTCCTATGTCAGTGTACGAACCCGAGGGGCCGAGACAGTATCGTAACTGTCGTCCTTCCCTGTGCAGTTTATATTTAAATTAACCCTTCCTTAGGGTTTAAAATTAATAATTTCCAATGTTCAATGTCCAAAAATAAAAAATAAAAATGTCCAAAAATAAAAGATTACAAAAATATATTCCTAATTACAGTTTCTAAAAATAAATAAATAAAATATCTAATAAAAATAAATTAACTATATACAAAAATATTCTTCTTTACTCCTTTGGATTTTCTCTCTTCTTTCCTTCTTTGGCTTCGCTTTACTCTTCAACACTTTTTCTTTCTCATAAGCTTCGCACCAAATCTGAAAGCAAATAGAAAATACCAAAACGCGTAAAAAGGAACAAAAATAAAAATAAAAATAAAACCTAAAAACAAATCTATAAACAAGTCCGCGTCGGCGGCGCCAAAAATTGATGAGATTTTTAATTTGTCGTTGTAGTAGTAAAAGGGTTGTCGTTCACTCGGACTTGATGAGATTCATTTTAAGAATTAAAATTAGAAAACACTAAAAATAACAAAATATATACAAATAATGGTAACAAGATGAAGAGAGTTACTGGGACTAGGATTCCACCGAATTCATATCATATGTTCAAATATTAATTCTTTTAACAATTATAGCTCAACAAATAAAAACAAGGACTCTTATTTTTGCCAAGGTTGATTCTCAAAATATTAGTTATAAATCGTAAGCATGGGACATCAAACATCTAAGCAAGCATGACCCATCTAATAAAATAATAACTAATTTAATCAAATCATAATTCAATTTTAATTAGTGCAAAAGTCATAAAAAGAATTAATTAAAATTACCCATGTATGAAATTCGGCTTCCTCCGTCATCCAGTGATGGGTTCTAGCTCCGCATATTGAAAACACACTCAAAATTAATTCTTATTGCTCAAAGGGTGATCACAATAATGAAATGGGAGAAAAACAATTAAAACTGGGTTTGTAACAATTATATTAAACTAATGATTCTCCCCAAACTCTCCATCCCCCTTCTATGCAACACCAAACACCATATATATACTCGCAGGACAAGAATAATGTCTCATAATTACCCAAAATCTCCCATAACTTCGACATCAAAGAAAATTATTCTCGGAATATTTTCTTCCCATTCTTTTCTTCTTCATGCGTTTGTTGCAGGTCAACCTCCATCCAAACACTCTTCCACACATCCCAAAGATGCGCCAAACACGCTCGAGCCACAAGAACTCTTCCCAAATAACTCGGAAATTAAAACAGAAAATCCGAGAATATATTTCATCCCTTGTTTGATGATTTCTTCCATTATTTACGTGCATGAATCAAGTACCTTTCTGTTTAGTGTAACGGCATCATTCCAAGTCAAATCCGAGAGAAACTCGGCAAATATTACGTATAATTCTGCACTGAAAATCTCCGCAGCTTCCAAGTCCATTTCCCGCCTTTTTTTCATTTTCAAACGAAGAAGGTGGTTGCCCATTAACCAAACCAGGGGTGCGAATAAAAAATGTCCTCCGGGGGGGTGCTTTTACCAACTTTTCGAGTCGAATTCTCTAAAAATGTTTATTTCCAAAAAATACCTACAAACACACAAAAAACCAAAATTAGTACAAAATCGAGTGCCAACAAAATATAGTATTGAGATCAAATTAGACACAAAAATGTGTCTATCATTGTTAGACCCCCGCTTGTTCAATTGGTATCAGAGCAGGCAAACATGTTTAAGACCTTATAAGTTTGTGTTTGTAGCGGTCTGACTCAATGGACAAAATTGTTGTTTCAATAAATTCACCACCAGATCTAGCATTTCCATTTTCTTCCATGACTAACTTAATAAAATTTGTAGAAGAAATTCTATTTAAACCTCCTCAAGATTTAAAATCCCTAGAAGTGTTTTCAGGGCTTGAAAAAAGGCTTGGGAGCTTATCTCTTGATGTTGAGTTGTACCTCCAGAAAGAGCAAGAATCTTTTGAGAAACTAAATCAAGTTATGATGAACAATTTTCATGTTGAGGTTGATATAGATCTACTTCTCAATAAGGGTAATCCCTCTGTATCCTTTGTCTCAGACAAATTGAATATAATACTAGAAGTATTGAAACCTCATCTATGTGTCAGTTCTATCTCTGAATTTGACCATGTTCATCAGTCAAACCCTGTTACACCTCCTCAAGATAATAGTATTTCTCCCGTCTATGAGAATGTCTCTTTTTATAAAAAGAGTTTCTCTGTAAGGTACTGAACATTATATGTAGAGACTGTGTGATATAAGTTGTAAATAAAAAAACCAGGAACACAAATATGGTGCTCCTTTTAAGTTCTTTGAAAAACTTGTAAAAACATTCATTTGGGTTTCTCTCAATACTGGAAGTTGTAAGAGTTGTTGGAAAGAAACTCTCTCTTGGTGTCATGGTGTGTGCAAGGTTATTTTTCTCTTGTGTTCACAATGAGTTGCTCGTTAAATGGTAGTTGAGCTATTTTCCAATTCTCTTTTTCATATTTGTTAATAAATATATGATGTTTCAATAACAAATGAGTACTTGTCACACACATACGGTTCAAGTACCCTAGTATTGTAACCTTTTCGTATATGAACCGTGTTCCAGATCGTGTTATGACGGTTCATATACCACCTTGTGATATATAAAAGAGGAATAATTCACTTCGTTCTTTTCACCTCTTCTTCGCTACAGTTCGAGTATGAAAAAGAAAACCCAAGAGTTTGTAAACTCTCAAAACCTTTTTTTTTGTTTTCTTGGTCTCTTTATGTTGGCAACAGGAAAGCTTTTGATGGAGTTGTCCTTAATTCTTCAAGATACTCTTGTTCCGGAGCTCCACCATTACCAACTGTTCACGTACTTGGTAAGTTCTTCATCACTCTTTGGTTTTTATGGCTTCTAGGAAAAGATTGAATCGTGGTGAGAGTTCGGATACCAATTCTAGTTCAAATAGGAGGTTAGTTGACAGTGATGATGAGTTTTTCAATGATGTTGTTGTGTAGATGTTCAACAATATACTTTGATGCTAGTCGTCAAATTAGTTTTATCAACATCTCTTCCAGGGACAAATATAATAAACTCTCTAGTGGTCATTTTGTCATGGAAAGAGTATATGATCGGTCGGTTCAGGGACCAGATTTTCACATGTTCATGGACCAGTTTGTATGGGGGTGATATTCATAAGGGTTTGGGTCATATCCTGAGATGACCTTTGAATTTTATGTTAATCTTCATCCACCCAACAATACCAACTTTTGTTTCAAGACTTTGGTCAAAGGAACAATTATTGAGGTTAATTGTGGTGTTATAGCTGAGTTATTAAACGTCTTTACGTCATTCCTTTGTTATTCCTCAACCAGAAGGTCAAAGACCAAATAAGAATCAGTTTTCTGAACTGCTCCTAGGAAAGAATGTTCCATGGGTTGAAAATTAACTCCTTGTGGATAATACAAGATTTCATTTGAAGATTTTTGGTAAGCTGATTGTTGCTAACTTACTCCCAAGTACTCTCGACAAAAATCTCTGGAGAAGAACTCTGGCTGAACTGGTTTACCACCTTTTTTTTTGTGAAGAGGTTGATTTTTGTGGATTAATTGTTATTCAAATGATTCACATGTTTTCACAGAAGAAAATACCAGGTTTTCCATGCCTCACCGAATCTGTAGTCAATTTAATATTTCTCAGTTTGGAACTTGTGTGGGTACTCCATCTCCCTTGAGCTAGCCATACATAAAAATATGAAGAAACCTGCCAATCCGAAGTTGCTCGTCTTCTTCAAAGGAATGAGTGCTCGGAGAGATAGTTGTCTCATGCTGTGACAGTACATCCTGACTTAGCTGAACCAATATCTAAGATTGCTGAGGATTTTTATCGCAATCTGGATTAGTGTCTTTCTCTTCATTTTTTTCAAACTCTTTCTTATTTTATTTTTGTTGAACTTCTTAAAGATGGAACAAAAACTCGTTGGTATCGAAAAAGTGGGGGTACAAATATTTCGCTTAGCAATTTGTATGGAGTAACTCCAATATACTTTCAAGAGAATCAACTAAACAATCAGACTCAATCTTAAGAAAAGTATATCAAAGAGTTATCAATCTCTCAATTCAAAATGCAATAGAACGAATAATAATTTTCGAGACCGATTGAATATAAGGAAATAAACTTGAACGGTACCAAAGACCAATGTTCAAGGATCAATCAATTTCAATCAATAACCAAAGGTTGGATTTACCGATTGATCGATTCAACGCACAACCTGAGATATTTCAATTATATAATAAAATATAATGTGGAAAAGAAATAACACATACACCAGAAGTTTTGTTAACGAGAAAACCGTAATTGCAGAAAAACCCCGGGACCTAGTCCAGATTGAACACACACTGTATTAAGACGTTATAGTTGAACCTAATCAATCTCACATTTATACAAGGTACAGTTGCGCTCCTTACGTCTCTAATCCCATCAGGATACTACGTACTTGATTCCCTTAGCTGATCTCACCCACAACTAAGAGTTGCTATGACCCAAAGTCGAAGACTTTAATAAACAAATCTGTATCACACAAAAAAGTTTATATGAATAGATAAATCTGTCTCCCACAGAAATACCTACGATTTTTGTTCCGTCTTTTGATAAATCAAGTTGAACAGGAACCAATTGATATACCATACTTATATTCCCGAAGAACAACCTAGAAATATCAATCACCTCACAATAATCTTAATCGACTAGCGAAACAAGATATTGTGGAATCATAAAAGATGAGACGAAAATGTTTGTGTCTACTTTTCTATCTTTCCTATCGAAGAAATTAATCTCAAGCCAATCTTACGATTGTACTGAAATACGATAGAAACAGCAAGATCAGATCACACAACTATACAGAGAAAATAGTTGGGTATGGCTTCACAATCCTAATGAAGTCTTTAAGTCGTTAACCTATAGTATCTCGATAGAAACCTAAGGTTAAAGGAGAATCGACTCTATCTTACATCACTAGTATCACACATGAGGTGTGGGGATTAGGTTTCCCAGTTGCTAGAGTTCTCCTTTATATAGTCTCCAAATCAGGGTTTACAATCTAAGTTACCTTGGTAACAAGGCATTCAATATTCACCATTAGATGAAAACCTGATTAAATTCAAGCTAATATCTTTCAACCGTTAGATCGAACTTAGCTTGTTATACACACATGAAATGCAACTCCATTTATGTTTGAGTAACCGTACCTAAATGTGTACAAGTTGTTGGTTCAACAATAGTTAAAACTAGTTAGAGAGTTGTTCAATTGCTTAGATCTCATAGAAGTATGCAAGACACAATCGAAGAAAAAACTGTTTTGATTCACTCGAATCGATTCATGAACATTATAGCCACTGTTTGCAAAGGTTGCATTCCTTAATTTATAAATGTCTTAGTTCACAAATTAAACTATTTTTAGAAAATAACCCACTTAAGTACGCATGCCGATACACATACTTAAGTACCCAGACTGCGCTTGTTTTCAGTTCACAAACTCCAGCAGAAATTCACGGGATGTGGACTTCCGACAGTACGCGTACATGTACGTGGAATTAGCTCCGGTCATCTTAAACCAGTAAAGTACGCATACTTTGGTTCAAGGATTTTGGACTTACACAAGTATGAATATACATACAATGTTTATATCCAAACATGGTTATAGATTCTAAACTCTCATTTCAATCATTGAAAACATTATTAGAGGATGTTATATAGTTGTTATTCACAAACTATTTTTCATCAAATCGATTTTCAATTAATTAAAATAATCAACATGACTTTCGTCACTATTAAAGATGAACTTGACCAAAGCGAAGGCTTAGCAACACATATTTCGAGAAATATATAAGCGAGATAAACTTGGCTCGAAATAGCAAATGTGTATAATCGAAGTCTATATAGCAATACGAATTTTGTCTCAAGATAGGAGATAGAGTAGATAGACTTTTGAGTGATAGATAAGTTCAAGTCTCCACATACCTTTTTGTCGATAAAGTTCCACCAGTTCCTTGAATAGTTCTTCGTATTTATATGATGAACACCATGGAGTCTAGAGCTCAACTACACTTTCTATCCTAGTCCAAGACTTAGCTATAAGTAGACTAGAAATCAAGACTTATAGTTTTGGAAACTAAACTTGACAAACAAGCTTGAGATAGCAATGCTTGGGAGTTCGACCGAGCAGTGCTATAACAGGTATTTCTGTGGGCGACACATTTATCTATTCAATAGACTTTTCTACGTGACACAAATTTGTTATTTAAGTTTTCGACTTTGGGTCGTAGCAACTATTGGTTGTGGGTGAGATCAACAAAGGGAATCAAGTGCGTAGAACTTGTTGGGATTCATAGGCGTAAAGAACGCGACTGTACTTTAATTAGTGTGATATTGGTTAGGGATCAACTACATTCCAGTCTAAAGTTAACTTGTAGTAGGCTAGAGTCTGTAGCGGCTGAATACTGTGTGGTGTTCAAAGCTGGACTAGGTCCCGGGGGTTTCATATTTGCGCTTCCTCGTCAATTTGACAACAAAATCTCCGTGTCTTGCGTGTTATTTATTTTCCGCATTATATTTGTTTATATAATTGAAATATCACAGGTTGTGCTTAAGTTCAGTCAATTTGTGAATTTGACCTTTTGGTTATTGATTGAATTGATTGACACTTGGATATTGGTTTTTGATACCGTCCAAGTTGTTTCTTATATTAATCAGGCTCGCGAATTTCTATCTGTTTGATTTGCTGATTACATTAAAAAATAGAGATATAAATATTGGATATATTTCTTGATCGAGCTCGCTTTATTAGTTGGTGCTCTCAGAATTATGTTGGAGTTAGTCCATACATATTGCCTAAACAAAATATTGGGTGTGGTTGTTATACCCCCGCTTTTTCAATTGGTATCAGAGCAGGAAAACACACTAAGACCTTATAAGTTTGTGTTTGTAGCAATCTGTTTATATGGACGAGTCTATCTCTAATAACATACTAGTTCAGAAATTACCAAATGTTTTTCAAAGCTTAAATTCACCTGAGAAAACTGTTACATCTAAGTCAAGGATTAACTATCTCAGCAACCAAGTTTTGATGATAGAGAAAGCGCTTATCTCGCTCGAGAAAAACGCCTTGAGGCTGATTTAGTTGTTGCTCTTGATAAAGTCAAGATGTTGGAAGATGACTTGAAAAAGTTCAATACTAGTTCAAGAAAATTAACCACTATGCTAGGAGCAAATAAATATCATCGTGATACATGAGGATTGGGCTATAAGGGAATAGATGCTCCAAGTATTAGCAAAGGAGTAAAAAATTTCAAGGCTAGTGATTCTTCATAAAAAAAAGTTTCCACTGATGGCAAAAGTGAAATACCTTTACCGACAGTTAAGGTTCGAAAGAGCAAAGTATATCAACCTCCAATAAACACACATGAATCCGGGTAAGAACGTTCCTTATATTTGTCATTATTGCGAAAACAAAGGTCACCTGAAAAGGAGATGTCGTTTTCGTATAAGGAAAGAAACTTCATGATGTTCTTGTTTGGGCATCACAAGAAGTTTTTAAACCAAGATCTTATGTTAAGCCTAATCTCCTTAACATTACAGGTTGTAACTATCCAACCTTTAGGAAAAGGAATCAGTGCTGTGATAAACCTAGATTTGCCTATAAACGTCATACGAATCCTTTTCACAATCGTAATGGTTATCAAAATGATAACTTCGTAAAGACGAAGACTTTTATACTATACAGCTTTTGTTTTTACAAAGATAATATACACTCTTTTTAGAATTTGGTGTCGGTAGACTTGAACATGAACCTCTTCTCCAGGAATATGCCTCCAAGTATCGGGAATCATACAAGGCTTCTATACTTGGATGTTAGTTGTAACAAATTTGCTGGAGTAATTCCCCAAACTCAAAAAACTCAATCTTTTGTTGAACTTGCTGTGGTAAGTTTCGTAATCATTTGAGCGTCGAAGAATCATAAACTTTTTTATTTTGGTAGATGATTAGGTAAGATACATATTTAGATGTAATAAAAATTGGATGATACATAAAATATAAAATCTTTTAATTTTTAATAGAAAGAATTTTCGGAAAAAAAAAATTGACAATTGAAATATAGTGAAGATAATTATCATAACTTTAGTTATTTCGGGAGTGCATTTAACCGGTGTCAGCTCATATATTTATTTGATTTGTATGGGAAAACAAATTCATTCTTGTTTGAGATAGATTGGTAATCAGAGTGGTCTCATTTTCATATTTTGAGCTAGGATGGTCAAAGGATTGGTCAAACGTATGTAACATCCATTGTCCTTCATATGTGTTCAGTTGCACTATGAATTTTTGCAAAAACCCTGCTAAATTCTGAATAAAGTTGTGAATTGCAGCAATGGGTTTGCATATTCTTGAGTTTTTAATGAAATTATTGCACGAGATGTGTGCACATCTCGTGCAGTTCCCGACTTAATTTTTTCAATATTCATAACATTCATAACAAAAGAGAGTTTATTTCATGGTTTCTTGTAGATTTATGAAGAATCTGAAGTAGGAATTAACAAATTTATCGAACAAACTAAGGTCAGGTCAAATGAATTTGTGAAGAAAACCGTGATTGAGTCTGTCAAAATTTGTGGAATAAGGAGATGTTAGAAAGTTGGAGTAGATAAATTTGTTGTAGATGACGAGGCGGGAGCGGATAAATTTGCTCAAGAGGCCGAGGCATCGACATCCCAATTTGCAAAATAAACCCAGTTTGAAGAAATCCGATTTGAATCTTCTGATGATTATGCCACAGAAGCTGCTAATCTAGAGCTGGAGAGCACGATTGTGAAAGATGAAGTTCTTAGGATGCAAGCTAACTCAAATGTCTCAATGATGGGATTTCGCCAAGCAATGCTAACATTTAATTTGACATTATTTGTATAGGTAGGTACTTTCCATGTAACCTACGGTTTCAGTTTCAGTCAGGCCAGGATAATGCTAAACCCCTAATTTGTGTTCCAAATTTTGCTCCCGAGACATGACCACTTTTTATGAACATTTAAAAATTTTGATCAGAAGTGAAGATTTTATTAGAGAGAAAGAATGTACAAAAAGCAGTCTACCAAAGGTAGACAGAACACAAAGGAAAACTAACTAAATACAAAATTCCAATTTGTTACAGAATATGAAAAATTCAAATGGTTCATCTTCCCGCAAGCTGCAGCCCAAGTCAGAATCAGTGTATTAGCATCAACAATAAGATCCAAGTCTGTTTTAAAAGTATAATTCTCTTGAAAGATGCGGCAATTTCTTTCCCTCCACAACACCCAAATAATTGCAGCAGGAATTAGATTCCACACCACTTTTGTCATTCCAGAAATCACATTCAAACCCCAGGAATGAGCAAAGGAAAGATTAGTTTCTGGGAACACCCACGCCCAATGATGATCAGGTGTAATTGCAGACCAAAGTTTATATGCTACTTTACAATGAAGTAGAACATGATCCTGAGATTCAGTACAGTCTCCACATAAAATACATGAGATATAAATATCCATCCCCTTATACTGTAACATATCCATAGAATTTAGCTTACCATGCACAACACTCCAAATCAAAAAGCAAATTTTTGGAGGCACATTAGGATTCCAAGTGAACTGATGAGGAAAGTTATCTATACCTGCACCTTCAATCATTTTTCCATAAAGAGTCTTGACAGAGAAAACACCTGAAGAATGTAATGCCCATCTTCTAGTGTCTTGAAGATTGTTTATCATAGGAGGGTTTGGGCCAATAAAACTGAGCATTTCTGTAAATTGCACGGCTTCAGCATCAGTTAAAACTCTTTTGAGATCAAATTTCCAGGAACCATCAGCTGTGATGTGATCTGCAATACTAGCAGACTGCAATCTGTCTAACTTACAAATATGATCAAAATTGTTAGCCAGACAAGATGTGCCAATCCACTTGTCATTCCAAAAAGAAATTGAGTTCCCTGAATGAATAGTGAGAGTTGAGTTCTGTGAGATGAAAACATTTGTTTCAGCTATTGTTTTCCAGCAAGAAACTCCATGAGATGTATTAACTTTACCAGGCACCCAGTAAGAGAAATTGCTGCCATATTTCTTCACAATCAGTTTGTACCAAAACTGGTTCTTCTCAACCCCAAATCTCCAACACCATTTGTCTAAAAGAGCTTGGTTTATAAGTCTTAAGTTAAGCACTCCAAGACCTCCATTTTCCTTACTAGCCCACACAAAATCCCATTTGATAAGATGAGAGTAGCTACTACCTTCTTTAAATTCCCACAGAAAATTTCTCATTTTCCTTTCTATAATTTTAATGACAGAGATTGGAGCCTTGAAAAGTGAGAAGTAATACATGGGAAGAGAAGTAAGGATGCATTTTAACAAAGCCAGCTTACCTCCTTTAGAAAGGGAATCTGCCTCCAAAAAGACAATTTAGCTTCAATCTTTTCTATAATAGGTACCCATATATTCTTTGAAAAAGATTTAGCTCCCAGAGGCATACCCAGATACATAAAAGGAAGTGAGTCAGTTGCACAACCTAAATCAGCTGCCCATAAATTTAAATCAGGTACATCACCAATGGCTATGAGTCTTGTCTTTGTTGTATTTACTTTAAGACCTGCAATATACTCAAAAAAATGAAGCATGGAGAATAAGTTTGTAAGATCTTCCTTTTTGTTATCCACAAAGAAGATGGTATCATCTGCATAATGCAAATGATTGACAATAGAACCATTATCAACCATTAAAAAGCCAGTGAATAATTGAGAATGAGCATCTCTGTCAATGAACCTTGAAAATCCCTCCATAGCTATTAAAGAGAAGTGGAGACATAGGGCATCCCTGCGTAACTCCTCTAGAACTACTGAAGAAACCAAAAGCAGAACCATTTATGAGAACTAACAAAGTAGCAGTAGAGTAACAAAACTTGACCCAGGTACACCATTTTCTACTGAATCCCATTTTATACATCATAGACTATAGATAACTCCAATTTATTCTATCAAAAGCCTTCTCCAAGTCAATTTTACAAATGACTCCGGGTTTATTTTCTTTTAATCTTGAATCTAAAAGCTCATTAGAAATAAGAATCCCATCTGTAATTTGCCTCCCTTCTATATATGCACATTGAACTGGAGATATCAGTTTAGTCATAACTAATTTTAACCTGGATGCTAATACTTTAGCAAGGATTTTATAGACACTAGTAAGGAGACATATTGGTCTGCAATCCTTAACAGTCTCTATATGATCTTTTTTTGGAACCAGGGTAATAAAAGTTGTGTTGTGCTTTGTATCAATACTTCCCTTCTCACAGAACTCATGCATAGTGCCCATAATATCAATTTTAATGAAATTCCAGCACTTTTGAAAGAACATAATAGGGTAGCCATCTAGGCCAGGAGACTTGTCTTGACCCAACTCTTGGATAGCTTGAAAAACTTCATCTTCAGTGAACATAGCATCCATAATATCATATTCAGTGGGATTAATACTGTCAAACACAATACCTTCTAACTCAGGCGTGATTATCTCTTCTTCTTTAAAAATATTCTTATAATAACTTACAATGTGATCTTGTAACTTTACTCTATCATCCACCAGCTCACCATCAATGTACAACTGCCTGATTCTGTTATGTCTTCTTCTTGTTGTTGCCTTGCTCATAAAGAAAGAAGTATTTTTGTCACCTTCTTGAAGCCATTTTGTGTTGGACTTTATTTTCCATGAGACTTCCTCCATAGTTGTTACCTTTTCAAACTCCTTCTGCAAAATAAACTTGTCTTGCAGTTGAGTATCGGACAAAAGAGTATCTTCTTCTAAAGTATCCAAGACTTGAATCTCAGATAAAAGGTGCTTCAACTTTGTATTTGTTTTCCCAAAAGTGAGCTTGTTCCATTCTTTGAGTTTTTCTTTTAAAGCCTTAAGTTTACTCCACAGTATAGTACTTGGAATACCTGCAAAACAAAAAGAAGACCACCAATCCTCAAGTAAATCAATGAAACCATTCTCTAAGAACCACATTATTTCAAACCTAAAAGGACTAGGTCCCCAATAAGGGTCAGAGATATCTAAAAGGATAGGTATATGATCTGAAGTGGGTTTGGTTTTAGCTAGCTAGGACACAAAAGGGTAATGAGTTTCAAAAGAAGGAGATATGAGGAATCTATCTAGCCTACACATGATAGGATTTGGCTGGCCATTTGACCAAGTGAATCTGGCACCTTTAAGAGGAAGATCAATGAGGTCATGTTGAGCAATGAAATCACAAAAGTTTTTTATACTCTTTGTGATTTTAGTACAACCTTTCTTCTCATCGCATTTGGTGATAACATTAAAATCACCTCCCAAGCACCATGGGATATCCCAGCTTCTACATGAGTTATCCAACTCCTCCCAGAATTCAGCTCTATCATGCGATTTATTTGGACCATAAACATTTGTTAACATCCATTCAAAACCATCTACTTTGTTTGTGCAGTAAATAGAAAGAGTATATGCACCCACCAGAGAGTCTTTAACATCCACACAGTTTTTATCCCAAAGAATAATCATTCCTCCAGAATTACCAAAGGACTGTTGATAAGTCCATCCATAGTTTTGATCCCCACAAATTTGAGCAATGGCATAACCTGTGCAATGCGTCATCTTGGTTTCTTGTAACATGATTATAGGAGCTTTGATAAGTTGAATCATTTTCTTAACAATAACCCTTCTTTCTGGAGAACATAATCTTTTAACATTACAAGAGAGTATTTGAAGATTCATTTATTCAACTTTGACTCCCTTTTTTTGTTAATTCTTTTCGGTTTAACACCTGACTGATCCACATCTGTTGGAGAAAAACCCAGTCTCCTACATTCCGTCTTCAACCTCTTTGGCATTACGGCATTTGACTTACTTTCAGAACTTGCATCATCTGTTATCTCTTCCATTGTGGGTTCGAAACCAGGTGGGTAGGTAGATGTTGAAGATGATAAAGTAGAGGAATTGCATTCTTCATCAAGATGAACAATAAAAGTACATTCCATACCATCCATAGGCTTAGATTTGGCTTTAGGTTCAAGTGTGGATAAATAACCACCCTCAAACGGTACTATTTTTTGCACAGCAAAGTCCTCTTCAATAATGCGTGAAGTTGATGTACCATTAATATGATCTTTAATCACTGGACCTTCTGATGATATTTTAGAGATTAAGAATCTCGTACCATGATTTGGCATTGCATCAAAAGTTATACCTAATGGACAAACAGAGGGTTATATCTGGGTAAGGGCAAAGTGATGAGGGTACAAACATTAATAGGTATAGGTTCAATGAGGGTAAAAAGGTTACTTAGATTTTTGGTAGTTTCAGGAATAGGTGTAATAGGAATGTTTGGTGTAGGTGGATCTTGAATATCTGATACCTCATTAACACCCAATCTAAAAGTTGAACCAAAATCAATTTCCATATCAGATGCTTCATCTACGGGTTTATGAATTTGTTTCCAAATCTGAATATACTTCGGTTTGGTGGATATTTTGCGTCTTCTTTTTTGCTTAGACCCCGAACCATGATGACCAGATCTACGGCTAACAGATGTTGTAACTTTCCTTGTTGAATAAGGCAAGAACTTAGCCATTAAAATAGGTAAAATCTCATGAGTTGTAGCCGAGTGCCTTTGACTGCTTGAATGGTGGATGGAATTAATTGAGAGATTGTTGAGATCCAACAAATCAGGAATATTCATTGACTCCGGAATCTGTGATTGCCTAATCTTCTCCTACTGAGAGTTAGCATGCCGACATGGTCTAAGCCGGACGCCTTATCACGAGATGATGTTTGTGTAGTCCCTTGTCAGAGATCAAGTTGATGGCCCTAGGTATTGAGTTGATTCCTTTGTTGTTATGAACATGCAATCGAATTGCTTTCAGGTCTTGAAGTTTCAAGGACGCTGGATCAATGAATAAGATATCACCACAAAAATTACCAATTTTGTGCATCACTTCCGATGACCAAAATTCATATGGCACCCCAAAGATTTCTAGATTGAACTCCACATGCTTTGTGGGTGAAGTTTTCCAAAAATCTTGATCCCACCTATAGACTGAATAAGTCACATTCTCACGGGAAAAGTTAAATTCAAAATCCAAACTGGACAATTCCTTGTCTATATGAAAAATAGCTTGGTGAGAATTTATAGGTATAGAGCGAATAAAGAATAAACTTGCAATTCTCTACTGAGTGCTGTAGCAACATATGGCCGATTCCCAACATGATTGGGAGATGAAACTATGAAAGCATCATGCCAGAGACCCAAGTTATTAGCCCTGTCTTAATGGGTGATGTGGATATCAAAACCTTCACTCTTACCGATAGAAAAATAAGTAGCAAAATTATCACAGACAAAAGGGGAAGGCTTGGAGACTGTAGGATTCCCTGATGGTTTAAGAAGAGTTTGGATTTTCTGGGCATAAGTAGGTCTTGTTCTTAAAATTTGAGCATAGGAAGATTTGTTATGGACTGGTTGGATCGTCTTTGTGATGTGTTTGTTAAGGGATGTAAAGTAGTTAATAATCTCTTCCAAGGCATTTGCCATTGAAAACCATCTTTCAAAACAATCCCCTGCTGGGATGTAGAATGATATTGGATCATCTTTTGATCTATCCATAGAAAGGGTGATGGTTAGGAAGAATCCATGGTTATTAGATTGCTTATTGGCTACAAACCAAGATTGATTGTCATCAAACTTCCAAACCTTTCTCCCAGCATCACCATTTTTGGCGATCTCAAAGAAAATACATTGTAGGTGCTTGTTTATGGGTGAAAACTATTCCTGCCGGATTTGGTAATTTGGGGTGTGTGGATGAGGAATGAATCTAAACCCTAAACAAATGCACTTTGCGCGGTGAGTACTTGTAGATTCGGAAATCAATGCATTGCAAGTCCGACCTAAACATAGAAATGGCCGTTCCAGACTTGTTTCGGTCACAAAGTGAAGGAGATGAGGTTGATCTTAGGGAGGGAAGCGAAGAAGGTGTTGGGATTATGAGGTGTGGCTTGCTTATGACTTGTAACAGAAATATGAGCAGGCTTACGATTGATGCAAGCAGGCTCTGTGTGTTTGAATACGTTTTTGTATTAACACTTGGTTTCTGTCTCGTCTTGACTTGTGTTGTTTCCTCTCCTTGTTTGGAAAATAGGGAGGAGAACCTATTTATACAAGTCATTTGAGCCTTATTCACGTCTCTCGTGGGAAGTGGAGGAAGTGGAGTGATGGAGTAGTGGAGTTGTGTGTTGGTGTTACACGACCAGTCTTGCCCACTTGTCCTGTCATCTCTAACCGTCCATGACTTCCTGACACGTTCTTGTGATGACGCATTGCACCTGTTTGTATCCGTAAACCACCATACCAATACCCCGGTATGTATCCCCCGGTTGTGACATGATTGATGTCTAGAATGTGTGGATCGTGGGACCCATAAAAGGTAGCATGTAATGCTAAGTTAAATAACTTTGCGTTATTCAGAAATTGATACTTGTGAAGTATCGTGTGTATTTTTATGCATAGTCTTGCATCATGGTGTGGTAAAGTGACGGGTGGTGATCACCATGACGCCTCACCGACCAATTAACTCCCTGACTGTGGTTGTATAACCAAGCCGGTGAAGGTGGACTCGACGAGATGATCTTTGAGACACTCATCTCGACCGTTGATAGAATCGGGGTTTTTGAAGAGGTACGCAGGCATCACTCTTGACTTGGTCGAAACCAAGCATGGGAAGGGTTTTTGAAAGGCTTAACCGGGCATGTGTGTAGACAACATGCCGGTGTACACGTCCGTACCTCTACTGTCCCATAAAGGTGCGATCTAGGCCACTCAATTTGACCGGCAAAGAGGAGTGGTTGAGATCGATTTTACAAAATCTGGTGCCGCAAAAGCCGCACATCGTGCCAACTTGGCGCGCGCTTCAAGACGACCAAGCTTGGTCGGTCTTTGCCCAATCCGTCCGGCGTGTAGGTGGAAGGCTGGTATTCACGCCTATACTGATCGTCCCATGAAAACGTGATCTAAGCCACTCAAATCGTCCTAAGAAGTTGAGTGGTCGATATCGGTTGCAATTTGGGGAGTGTGACCACGCAAGTTTGGACGCGCGTTTTGGGATAGCCAGGCATGATATGCCTTGGCGTCGGAGTGAGGATAGACGGGCCCACAGTGGTCATCTTTGGTATGACCACACCTCGCTAATCTAATCTGGGACCCTCCATTCGTGCTAGAAGAAGATGGACGCTCGTGATGCTCAAAACCCTAATTTTGGGTTTCACTACCGTGCGACCATGCTTTATTCGTACAAAGACGATTCGGGATAACCAACCATGGTTGGTCCCGACAGATTAGTCAAGTATGTGGCGGGCCACGGTGATTGTGTTGACATGCTCTAGGCCCTTTGAATCTACATCTACACCCTCCATCTATACTGCGAAGATAGATGGTTGAGACTGCTTTTGCGACACATGTAATATGCCGCAAACCCTAATTTAGGGTTTTCCGATCCATACGCTCTGGTTTTGGACGTTTTGGAAAGCTAGGCCAATATTTTGGGGAGAGGGTCCGCGTTAGTTAGGCAAGTGAATATTCCATACCTACTTGGGGGTTATGGAATTGATCCGGGCCATCCAATCACGGCTGG
The DNA here is from genome assembly GCA_023531295.1 of Papaver armeniacum. Classification (NCBI taxonomy): domain Eukaryota; kingdom Viridiplantae; phylum Streptophyta; class Magnoliopsida; order Ranunculales; family Papaveraceae; genus Papaver; species Papaver armeniacum. Next base: position 19,067 of record JAJJWW010003549.1, on the reverse strand, counting down.
TGAGGTTGGATGAACGAGATCATATCCCGGCCCGATATGGACAAATCAGGATGCTCAATCGGGCTAGTATAACACACCGAGAGTTCTCAATCGGGCTAGTATAACACACCGAGAGTTGCAACCTCGTGCGGGTATTTTCATTATAATGCATGCTTAGCTCGCCCCAGAGCAACACTCGGTCGTCATGTCGTCTTGATAATGAGTATAGGAAATACAAAAACTTACGCATTAATTAATAATGCTATAAATTCACAAGGTATATGGGATTGTTGCTACATGCTCCAACCTGGATGAATTTTGTGTATTTAATTCACAGAATGGGATTGTTACCACATGCTCCATTCTAGGTGAATCAGTAAAGTGATGGAGTATCCAACACTTATTAATGGCTTTATATTTTACAAGATGTCAGCGCATAATTTTCTGGCTTTTACAATTTTGAAAATCCACCATCAACATTAAGTCCCCTGCCTAGCACATAATGGTTACTATTGTGGGGTAGGCATGAGATGGTGACAAATTTGTACATTGAAATGACCAATCTAAGGTGAATATATAGTTACCGGATAGGCAGACATCGTCAGGCGTTGACCTGGAATTGGTTGGTCCTGATCAAGGTTGTGAAGAAAGCAGGACTCGATCTGGTGAGTCGCTTTCGTTCCCCTTGTTTATATTCGAGCTTGGTCCCTTCCTTGGGTCAGGTGTACTCCCTTTCGTCCCACACAGCTTACCTCAGATGTATCTGATTAAGCATCGTTGATTGCTATCCCGAATTGGTAGCCTTTATAGGTGGTAAGTAAAGACTTATTTTTTCCTCGGATTCTGTCGACTTGCAAGATTATAAAGAATCATCTCACGAAGTCGTTTATTCTATATCTCAGGTACTGCTCCGCACTTATCCGATCTCCTGATTGATTGATTGATTTATTTTTTTTTTGTGCTCATAACCTCTTCTCCTTTGCAGTTTATCATGGAAGCGGTGGACGATCATTCAATCAGCTTCTCCGAAAGAAGCTTCAAGTTGACAAGCCCGAAACCCATGCGCACGAAGAAGTAATGGCTAAGGTCGATTTTCCACTTCGTGAAGTTGGCCGTGATATACGAGGGATGTCTATTCTTCGCACTGCGTATTGCTGGGGACGCATCTCAGTGCACTTTCGGATACGATTGATACGGAGGAGCGGTGGAGGCGCGAGGAAGCGTTGCAAGCACTAGTAAGCGCAGGGCGAGAGAGATATGCGGCCCAGCGTTGAAGAGGCGGAGGGTTGAGCATAAACGACCTCGGAATGAAGATAAGTGCAATTACCCAATACTGAGGACGGCGTGATAATTCCTTGATTCGACACGTACCGAACCCGATCATTTGAAAGCAATCGACCACGACTCCTAATGTTGTTGTGTCCTTTGATGCTCCTGGCAGGCCGAGATGTTAGGATGGAGTGCGTTCTTTGTGGAGATGTCGATGCGAAGTTGAGGTAGACCCGAAGGGAGGAGCATCAACAGGTGATGGCGCCCGACGAGAACTTAACGGTGGTGCAGGCGATATCGACCCTCTTGGCGACTAAAACCTCTTTTCTTCTCTTTCCGCTTTCCAAGTATATTCCATATATTTGAACATCTTCCTTGTACTCAGTGGCAGCCGAGTTCAAGGTTTTCTTGATTGTTTGAATAAAGGTTTTTTTTTTAATAACCCTTTGTCAAGATCAACCGAACCTTCTCGGGGCGCAAGGGTGCGCCTTCACACGTAATTCTTTGTGATAAAAGAAATAATGCCATAATGGAATATCCACGGACACAGTGTTCCACGATGCAAGATCTTCCGGGCCTTGCTGGGAAGATGGCTCAAATCATTTTCCTTTCGTGCACACGTTCTATTTCCTTCTTCCCATGATATGTTTGCTTAGGGTTTCTTTTCTTGCTCTAGTGGGTTGATTTAGGCTGACTCAGGACTTTGTGTTTTTAGGGGTAGAGAGGTTCTCAGATGGAAATAATGCTTCAATTAAATTTAAAATTGAAAATTGAAACCCTAACTATGAACGCAAGTATTGCAATCATTTTCTGGGGGAATTATAAATATGACATGAAATTGTAAAGGAAACACTGAAAAATAGCACAAGACGTTTTAAAGGGTGGAGAGACAGGGAAAGTGCAGTAATAAATGATCTTAAGTTCGGTAGGGTTTGAGCCGTTGTGAGTGAATTGTTATGCCTTACAGTTTTATCGAGGCGTTGATGAGCTGGCAAAGAGCCGCCTAGGATAACATCCGCACCCGGGTATGGTTCATCTTCTCTTTCGGTGGGTGAGTCAGGTGGAGTGGTCATTTTCACCGTCATGCTCCCAACCTTGAATGTAGTCGTCTTCGTCACCAGGTCTCCAATTCCAAATGGGTTTGGGTGTGTTGACATCGGGGTCTTGGTTTTGTCGTCTTTGATCGAGACAACTTCTAGACTCTTGATAAACTGTTTGAAGGGGCCGGCCTCCCATTTGCATCTCTTAGCCAAGGTTGGTTTTTTGGCTAGAGTCAGTGGTAGGCTTGGGAATGGGTCTAAATTTATGCCTACTTGTTAAACCGCAAGTGCACGGTGTCTTCAATGTAGCACAAGGCAAATACGGGTCGAACCACGGAGACTTGTGGTGCTATAAGGTTGATCAAGGCTTACTCAACTGATTTTCAATGAAATGTAACACAATTATGGTTTGTTGTCAGACGGCGAGGTTGGAATAAATGACTCTAAATAGTAACTAAGATATAAGACGGTGACAATGGGGATACTAGGTCTTCAAATCCACCACTAACTCCTATTATGTGTTCAACTAGTTGAGCTTTTCTTGTTCCCGTGACGGATAAGGGCGGTGTGTCAATTCCACCACTTGTCTAAGGAGTTTCACCCTAATGATAACTCAATTATCGCCTAAGGCACTAACTGAGTACTAGTTGTCTAATTAAGCACAACTAGTCAAGGGAATTAGCTTCTATTTCTAAGGCTTGAGTCATGACACACTCAACACAATTATAACCTAACTACAATGTATACTTGGTATGCATTGTGAGAGAAGAGTATTGGATGCTAGAATTGAAGATATCGATAAAATTAAGCACTCAAGAACACTCAAGCAAAGTTGAAATCATAACAGTGAATTAGGGTTTCATTGAAACCCTAGCAAACTAAATTAGAACATAGTATAACAACAAATAACAAATTCACTCTAAATTGCTGCTCTGGCTAGCCCAGGCATAAGTTTCTACACACCCACACACAACTCTATTTATACATCCAAAATTCATAACCCTAAATCTCTTCAAAACATAAAATAAATGCAAACCCATTCTCCAATCGCCTCTGAATCGTTGTCTTGTCTTGTATCTGACCTCTGAATCGACCATGCATGGGGTTGTTGTGGAAAAACCCTAATTCCAACTGTCTCAATCCTAGATCCTAGGGTGAGATAAGCTAATGGTTGAGAAAGGTAGAAATAGGGCATGGGAGAGGAGGTGGCTGCAGGAGCTAGTGGTGATGGCGACAGGAGATGGAGATGATGATGGCTCTGGTGGTGGTACGGGTGAATGAAGGTGGAGGATATGGGTTTTCTCTGATGGTTGTCGGGTGAGAAGAAAGAGAAGAAGGAGAAGAGAAATGGTTAGGCTCGACTGGTTATAGGTGTAGGCGAGTTTTGGTGTGAGGCAGGCGCAGCGACGGACGATGAGGAAGCTGTAGCGAGCGTTGGATGTGGCGAGTGAGATCTGAACGGCTGAGGGAGGATTGGGGTGATTTGGTGTTGAGCGGAGGCATCGAGAAATGATGTGAGTGATGGAGCGACCGTAAGATGCAGCTGGGCGAGATCTCAACGGATCGGGGTGAACGGGTTCGGATCCAGGTCATGGGTAGCTCTAGCCCATGTCTTCCTTGTTGGGTTGCAAATGATTCGCGCGCGGGCTTTGGTTTTCTGCTCCATAGACTCTCGTCTCCAATTCTCTGCTCTTTTGGCTCCTAAATTTCTCCGAGCTTTATTTACTACCTAAAAACATAAAATTAATTAGTACAAATATTTATTCTTGAAAACAAAGAAAATACGAGAATGCTGGATAATATCTGATTTAGAATACAAAAGATGAGTTAAATGCCAATAAATAGATGTAGAAATATGCAATATTTGGCACTCATCAAATACCCCCAAACCCGAATTTTACTTGTCCTCCAAGTGAAACGAAATTAAGAAATCCTAACTATACCCCTGTCGCAGGTCTCTCGAATGCATTTAGCGTATGCACTAAGCCTTTAAACCCCTAGGTGTCCCTAGTGGATGATTTGTAGTCTCGTGAGGGTTTACCCGAGGTATACCCACAAAACCTTCTCCAACTTCAGAGTGTAAAAGAGTCTCAAGCATCCTAGGAGCTATGAGGACATAGAGTTTCTGCATGCTAGTAACAGAAGTTAGAACTACCAAAGAACGCATTCTCATCCTTAAGAGTTGAGCGAGAAGTAACCATACCATATGAAAGAATTCGGATTCGATTGTGATCATAAGCCTCGACTTTTGCCTCACTATTAGGGTTTTATGATAATTGCACTCAAAAAGATCGATTTTTTTTAGTCTCTCATGTGTGCAGGCAGGAATAAAGAGAGAAATCCTACACACGTTGAAGGTAAGAAGGATAACCTTAGAAATAATTCTGAGACTCCCGAAGTGTGGACAAAAAGAATCTTTTCCGATGATCTCTAGAAAGAAATCAACCATTAGCAAGGATGGGAGTACTCACTTACCTTCTCACCCGATCGGCAATTAACATTACTCTCTCAGCATTCATAGAAACGTCTTCAATCTTCGGTCTTCAAATGTTGATGATGAACTTCTGAACTTTACAAAAACTTGATTTTTTTTTTTTTTTTTTTTTTTTTTTTAACATGAAATTACAATAAAACAATAAAAACTCAATTTTTCACAAACTTCATTAATTCTCATCTTCTTTTCTTTTCTTTGCACGTAAACCTTGGACTATATCAACTTTTTCTTCAAATATTCTGATGTTGCTCCGCTTGCTGACGATGATGTGTTTCTATGAATGTGTTGATTGAGAGGGAGAGAGTGATGCTAATCGCAAATCGGTATTTAGAAGAAGTTTTCATCTTTAAACGTCACCCTCATGATTGACAAAAAGCACTCAAGAGATCAAAAAGTAGTCTTTGAAATCCATTCCTACCCGAGATCAAACACTCTAACAGCTTTTCTAGAAAGTTGCAAAATTGAAGGTTGGTGCCTCGCTTGATGTAAAATGGGTAGTCTCCACTATGGGTGATCACAATTCTACTACCGAATATCTAAACAGCACCTAATTCGCCCTCGGGTTAAATCCAACTTTAACGCTCTAATCAACTAAGAAACCCGATTGTGTTCTCCGCCAAGTTCTCATATTTCGGTCAGACTCTCTATGTAAACATAGCTAGGAGCATGCTAGTGACTCTAAAATTTCTAAAAGTTGGAGGTTTTTATTTGCAAAAAGAGTTTTGAATTATTATTATTTTTATTTTTTTTTAAAATAAAAGAAAGACTAAAAACTCTAAATGCAAATGCAAATGCACCCCCAAACCTAAATCAAACATTGTCCTCAATGTGTTGACAGATAGAAAAAATTTAAACAGTCACATACCAAGAGAACTATGTTGAGTAGAGAAAAGGGAAGAGATTACCGGATGTCGGCGGGAGCAAGGTTAGAGCTTCATTTGTCAAGGCTAGAATCCAACATTCTCGTGGAGATCATATCGGATTAGCACAATATATGCATAAGAAGACTTCAGCCTTAGAATCAAGAAAAGAAAATTTAACAAGTCCTCTTTGGATTATATACAATGAAAATTCAGCATACACCAACAATCTAAAGAGTTGAGGATCAACCCAAAAGACGATATGTACAAACATCAACATCTTGACACAAATATAACATGAGAGTGCAGGAAAGATTGCAAATGTGAACAGGTTACCCCCAAACCTAAACTTGTCAACAGATGTGTTCTTGAGTACAAAATCTTGCAATTTTAAAGGTACATCATGCAAAAGGTCTAACTTAAAATGAGTTTCGCTAAGAATAGGCAGATATACATATTCCAACTGTGGTTCCTTAAAAGTGTTATACTTTGATGCAAAATAGTCAAGAGGACTTGGAAGCCTAAAGCTCTAGGCCTAAATTAGGCATTTTCGGAAAAGTTGGTTTTGCAATTTTGTTACAAACTACACCTAGGTTTGGTGGAGGAGTTTCAATCATGCCTTAGGAGAGCTTAGGTACATCTAAGTTGTTTTCATGTATAAGATCATTTGCACCATCACACTTTCCTAAGGTCGAAGAAGGTAAATCGTGTTCACACGCATGAACAATTCATCAATCTCCATGTCATAATCATCGAGGAGGTAACATATTGTGACATGGGCGGGGAATCGACACAACAATAATATCATGATCCAAAAGAACATTAGTGTCAACGGAAGATTCATCCTTTCTTAAGTCACAAACAAGTTGTGTAGCATGCTCACTTTCTTTGAAGAATTTCACAAACCCAAACTCGAAGTCAACATCACATGTATGAATGTTAGAAGAAGTATCATTCATAAGGTTCACGAAGAGACGCCTAACGTCTCGAACCAAAAGATTCCATCATATTTTCCGCATGCACATGATCTTCTAACATATAATATTCCTCATCATCATCATCATAACAAAAAATTCATCTCCCTATTCAAAATTTGAGCAATTCCGGTGTACTCATCTACCTCTAGATTAGGTTCATATTCAGTGTATGGTTGTGCATATGGTTCACTAGAGAAGGGATGCTCATGCAATGCTTTCCATCACGTATATCATTGTTTTGCTCTATGAGATCTTCCATTAGTGATTGCATACACGGGGTTGGGGGAGTATAACATTGTTCAACTTCCCATTTGTGATGGATGATGCATGTGTGCACGGTTATCATGGCTTTCCCTAGGCGCCTAAACTCATGTAAATGTAGCAGTTCTCGGCGCGGGGTGGTCTAAGCTACCACATAAGGTACAAGCATACATTTCATAGTGCCTAGGGGGATTAGATTCGACAGTTGCTCATGTAATTGCCTTTAAAAGCGGAGGTGAGCTTCTAATTTGGTCGAGAAGTGATGATCAAAATGAGAAAAGTGTTCATTTTCAACTGTGGTGGATGATACATGTGCTCATAATGATTAGGGTATGTGGAGTCGGGGCCACGAGAAGGTTCATTAGTACTCCCTAAAATCACTATGGTATGTGGAGGGTTCATATTGTGAAACATGCCGTAAGCAAGCTCTCCCATGGATTTGTTTCCATCCCCATTTGCAGACAAAATCCTGACATGATCTAGCAACTCAATTTGGGCTCAAAAACACTATAGCCTAGCACACATCAAGTATACTAAGTCCAGGATGCAAAGCCCAAGTTATGCAAAAACCCAGTTGTAGTGGGCTCAGTTATGTGGGTTTCAGTTTGGTTTATGTGGGTTTTGGTTTATATGGGCTTTGGTTTTGTGTAGAGGAGCAGAGCCCAGTTTATATGCAAGCTCCAAGGTGCAAATGGGCTTCAATGGTGTGCAAAGCTTAGTGGGTTTCGAGATTTGTGCGAGCCCGGAGTTAGATGAACATGTGCGGCCCAGAAGAATGAATGGCCCGGTATGTGGGCTTTAGTCTACAGTTGGCGGCTCGAGCCTCTGGTGCCGTAGTGGTTCAAGCACACACATTTTGTGCGGGGTTCGGTGTGTGCAGAGATTGGCAAGCTCTCACAACTTAGTTCTGAGAGCAGCTCAGCTCATGCACTGGTTGTGTGCAGCTCAGTGGAAGGTCTAGTGGTTATGCAATTGTGAATGGCCAGACAAAGACACGGGGTATATGCGAGGTTGGCAAGGTCGAGCAAAGGCACACGGCACGGCTCGGTTGTATGGGCGAGCACACAACTTGTGCATAACACGGAGTTGGCAAATGGATCACACACACAACGACAAAATCTGACGAAATTATACCGATTTCTCAAACTCAAGCACATGACTTAGAGCAACACACACTCACACAAAATATACACCATCTCAATTTGAAGGGTTGATGGTTCTTTTAGCGATGAAGAGTGCGGCGTGATTGGTCAAAAGTGTGCGGGGGTTATGCACTGGTTTGGATGATGCTATAGGTACTACGAAGCTGACAGGTTCGGTTTCACGGATGCACGAGATGAACAATTTGACTTCAAAATTCCTGAGATGAGCAATTTATAGTAATCACGGATGCGCATTTGAGCCGATGCAAAGCCAAACTTCCAGTGTTTATCATTCGGCCTGAAGTTATCACGGGTTTGGCCCCAACCTCGGTGTTCACAGAGCATCCTCAAGCCTCAACAACTACGGTTTTGAGGCCGGGCTCGAGGAGAGATGGAAGCTAAGGTGTTACAAAGCATAGCACACATGTGCCACGAGATTTCAGATTTTGCGGGGGTTGCGCGCAAGTTGATGAGCAACGGCACTTGGCGATGATTATAGCTTCGCACAAGATATGCGACATAACACAAAGTTTAGGAGGAGCGCCACTGCAGTCAGCCAAGGCAAACGACCACGGGCTCGAGGTCAGTTGCTTCATTGGTATTCATGACTAGTCTGAACTGATCCAAGTTCAACCTGGCAGCAATACGTAGGCTTGGAGGTTCGAGACCGGAAAATGCGGCTGCACCCCCGCCTGATGGTTCCAGCTTGAGGGGTCGCTTGATGTCGGCCAACCCAGGTGGATATCGAGTAGAATGATTTGGGTATGCAACACAGGTGATCGACTTGGTACGTCGGCATCAGAGGCTCGGCTGACGAATAAAGCATGTCTTCGGGTACGGGCGTGGGAATCAGCGCACGAGTTGATATCAACTAATTCGGTTGACTTGGTGCGGCGCTCAACTCACGGGGTTTGATCTAGCACTAGTTGGGGAGCATTCAAGGCTCAGCGGATATCACGGGGTAATACAAAGTTCAAAGCTACGGCCGATATCGGGAGTTCACGGCTTCATTCACGAGGCTAGCCTCGAGAATTACATGTGACGGGGCATTACTGTATGCTTGTTGGCTCGCGGGTGCACGGGCGAAGATGCTCGAGCGGTTTTAGTTATGCATAGCTAGCCAAACAACGGTGAGATAAAGCTCATGAAAATGTGCCCAAGTTCATACATGCATATATCATGATCTATTTGGCTCGAATGCAGCCTGAGAGACATCAAACTCTGACTAACATGAAGTCATTGAGATGAAAACTAACTTAATTGCATGGGCACGGGTTTATGTAAGTTTAACTTATCATGCAGTCATGAGGCACAAGGAAAGCATATTCGGCTATCAAGGAGTCACTCACCCGAATCCTATAAATTGCGAGATGCCTCGGGGTGTTGTAGAACTCAAGTTATGCTTCCTTTCTACTTTCCGTTTTGATTTTCACAACGGCGGTGCGGGTACACAGTTTCTCGAAAATTTTTAGTACACGTTTAAATAGATACTCGGAAGTATGCTAGCTGTACAACCTGAGCTTGAAATATTTTCCACTAAGCTACAGTCTTTGAAAATGTTGTAAAATTGCCTTGAGACATAAATGACGAAGACCAAATCAGCAAGCTTGAGCTCGACTCTATGCCAAATGCTTGAGTGCGATGCACCTTATTACCTTCTGACTTAGAAATTATGGGCCAAAATCACCTGAAACTTTACACGCCAGCTAAAGTAATCGACTTTGTTGCGGATTAATGGAGCAACAACGAGCAATTATGCGGTGACACGGGAAAATTTAGTTACGCGGGAATGGCTAGCATCCAAAGGTTCGGTGATCACAAGAGAGGGTGTCTTAATGTTCTTTGAGATATGGAGAACCTCGAGCTTTGAAGTGTCAGGCTTAAGTGCGGGTGAATCTAGCACTTGTGGTTAAACCATATGTTGAGTGAAATGTGCAAGTATCGGCAAGGTGACAAAGAAAGGTTAACACTGATAATAACCTTAGTGATGATATGTACGAGATGGGATTATGACCAAGGTCAAAACCTGAGAATTAACTAATGTTGCAACTCAAACATGTGAAAAATAATTACACTAGACGCTACTAGCAAAGATTCAAAGTGAAATAAAGGATGCAAAAGAAAACTAAATTTAAATACACTACAATTAACAAAGGTAATAATTCAAAGCAAATATGTACAAAATGAGAAATGGAAATTTAGTAAAGCAAGCAATGGATCGGATAAGACACGCCAAGTCCTTGACGACGGCGCAAAAACTTGGTAGGCTTGGGAATGGGTCTAAATTTATGCTACTTGTTAAACTTCAAGTGCACTATGCTGCCCAATGTAGCACAAGCCAAATACGGGTCGAACCACGAGACTTGTGGTGCTATAAGGTTGACTGGCTTACTCGGCGATTTTCAATGAAATGTAACACACAATTATGGTTTGTTGTCGAAGCGGCGAGGTTGAGCCGAAATGACTCTAAATAGTAACTAAGATATAAGATGTGACAATGGGGATACTAGGGTCTTCCAAATCCTGTAACTCACATTATGTGTTCAACTAAGTTGAGCTTTCTTGTTCTGTGATAGATAAGGGCAAATGTGTCAATTCACCACTTGTCTAAGGAGTTTCACCTAATGATAACTCAATTATCGCCCAAGGCACTAACCAGCACTAGTTGTCTACACTAAGCACAACTAGTCAAGGGAATTAGCTTCTATTTCTAAGGCTTGAGCTGCGGCACACTAACACAATTATAACCTAACTACAATGTATACTTGGCATGCATTGTGAGAGAAGAGTATCGGATGCTAGAATCAAGATATCCGATAAAATTAAGCACTCAAAGAACCTCAAGCAAAGTTGAAATCATAACAATGAATTAGGTTTCATTGAAACCTAGCAAATTAAATTATTAGAACATAGTATAAACAACAAATAACAAATTCCTCTAAATCGCTGCTCCGGCTAGCCGGGCATAAGTTTCTACACACCCACACACAAACTCTATTTATACATCCAAAATTCATAACCCTAAATCTCTTCAAAACATAAAATAAATGCAAACCCATTCTCAATCGCCTCGAATCGTTGTCTTGTCTTGTATCGACCTCTAAATCGACCACGCATGGGGTTGTTATTGGAAAAACCCTAATTCCAACTCGTCTCAATCCTAGATCCTAGGGTGAGAGAAGTAATGGTTGAGAAAGGTAGAAATAGGGCATGGGAGAGGAGGTGGTCATGGGAGCTAGTGGTGATGGCGACAGGAGATGGAGATGATGGCTGGTGGTCGTATGGGTGAATGAAGGTGGAGGAGATGGGTTTTCTCTGATGGTTGTCGGGTGAGAAGAAAGAGAATAAGGAGAAGAGAAATGGTTAGGCTCGACTGGTTATAGGTGTAGGCGAGTTTTGGTGTGAGGCAGGCGCATCGACGGACGATGAGGAAGCTGTAGCGAGCGTTGGATGTGGCGAGTGAGATCCTAACTACTGGCGGAGTTGGGGTGATTTGGTGTTGAGCGGAGGCATCGAGAAATGATGTGAGTGATGGAGCGACCGTAAGATGCAGCCGGGGCGAGATCTCAGCGGATCGGGGTGAACGGAGTTCGGATCAGGTCATGGGTAGTCGAGCCATGTCTTCCTTATTGGGTTGCAACCGATTCGCGCGGCTTTGGCTTTGCCCATAGACTCTCGTCTCCAATTCTCTGCTCTTTTGGCTCCTAAATTTCTCCGAGCTTTATTTACTACCTAAAAACATAAAATTAATTAGTACAAATTTAGTAACAATGCCTAAAGAATATTCAAAGGTTTCTTAGTAGTTTTCGTTTTTGGAAATGTTTCTACATTCCTAAAGAAGGCAATAAGGTTGCGGACACTCTCTCACAAACTGGCTAGAGAGAATTCTTTGTCGGTAACTAGTCTAGTTATTCTCCAGTAGAAATTAGATCTCAACTCATTCGAGATAAATCTCATGTACTGAATTAATCTTTAATCCATCATTTTTTGCTTCAAAAAAAAAAAAAAAAATTAGTACAAATATTTATTCTTGAAAGCAAAGAAAATACAAAATCTGGGATAATATCTGATTTTTGAATACAAAAGATGAGTTAAATGCCAATAAATAGATGTAGAAATATGCAATATTTGGCACTCATCAGTCAGTCCCCGGGACTTGTCAGAATGAGGGGCGGTAGGTTGCAAAGAGGGTTGCGTGATAATACTTACTTGAGATCGGGACCTTTGATGTATGCCGACGAGCTCTCCGGGGACATTGTGTCACATTGGCAAGTTGTTGGTGCGGCCTTGAGGTCATTAGAGGTCGAAGGCGTGTTGGATTCTTGTAGGTATCGAAACCGGTAGAGGACATACTTGAAGATGGCTTTGTTGTCATGCATCAAGAGCGTCTAGGATCATGTCGTAGTTGGGATGATCTTTGACTATGAGAACTTTGCTTGCGTCGAGCACCACCCAATTTGACTTCAAGATCGAAACGTATCCATATGCATCTACGAGTTCTCCTGGTTGAATCTTTAACCACGGTTGGGTGATAAGTAGCTTTCCGCTTTGAAATCTTTCATAGCTCTCGAGTCTTGACGGTAATGATGTTAAATTCGAGACACCAACGCGCTATTGAACTCAATGTCTCTCAAACGAGTGACGGTTAGGAGTCCCAGTTTCATTTGCTCGCGTCCTTCAGGAAAGGCGATTCTGGGGCCTTGACCGCTTTCTGATACAAACGCACACTTTGACACAACGTGGTTGAGGGCTTAAATATGTTTCCTAAACCCTTTGGAGTAAAGATTTCACACAAGTGCTCCATCATAGATTGTATAGTCTTGCGAATGTAATCCCCGAAATCATGCGGTTCTGATAGGAGAGGGTCTCTACGAACACCTTCGTTTCCCAGTGAGTTCCCATGCCTCTATCTTTCCTCAATATTTGTTTCAACTTGTTACAATCTTTGGCCGGATGATGGACGAATCTGGTAGCAACAATATTTGGGATGTTGCCATGTTTTTTCAGTTGGAGGACGTCGATAGGAGGCGGCTTTTGATTTACATCGTCTTGGATCCACGCTTCCAAGAGTTCTATCACTTCATTCACGGGAAATGAAAACCTCGTATCTTCTGTCTTGTGCAGGAGCTTTGTCCGCTCCTTTTCGGGACGAAGTCTTGTGTGCCTGGATGCCCGCTGTTTGTCAGTTCCGTCATTGAAGCTTTCGTTTTCTCCCTCCGCCCACTACACTCCTGAAGGACCAGTGTTGTATCGCTTGTTAGTGAGACGCCTACTTCCTCGACTTTCACGTGAATCTTCACTTCGAACAACTCTGTTCTTTCTTGTCTTTGAATGCAGTTGTTCTTTGAATGTTTGCGCCTTCATGGAGTTCGAGAGAACGTTTGAAAGCCTGATTCACTAGCATAGCACAGTATATGGGTATCATCCCATTGATGCACAACTCCACCAATTGTCTTTCGGTGACGTTCGGGTCGTGATAATCTAGCGCTTGGGTTCGGAACCTTTTAACGAAGTCGTTGGGATGTTCGTTGTTCCGCTAAAGAATTCTCCCGGATCTGAAGAAAGATCTCATTCAGACACGAAGAAATACTTTGTGGAGCACCCACCATCTCGCTCCAACTGGATATGTTGTTAGGCGCGATGTTGTTGTACAGTGTACACCCTCCTAAGTAAGTGACTTTGAGAATTTTTTCGGGCGTAGAACATGATTGTATTCATGTTCCCAAGGATTTCAGAATCGAGAGGACGTGTTCACGAGCATTACCCGACTGGGCCGTAGAGGAGAACTGGGAGAGATGTAGCCTCTTGGAAGAGGAATCCGTTGCACATCTTGAGGGTACGGTGGCTGATGTTGGTGTACATCCGTTCGGTCCCCTTTTCCTCGATTTTGGAGGAGTCGCTCCAGGTCCTCTCGTGTGATGAAGTTGGACGTTTGGTCCCTATCTCTTGGGCGTTCAAGAGAAACACGAGATTTTTCAATCATGTGGGTTTGAGCGGAAAAGCCTACTCTGGGTGCATTGAAGGAATCTCTTGTTGGCTCCAAGGATTGCCGTGAATCTTGCGGCAATCGTTCAGTTAAGGTCTTGAGGAAAGTGAGTACCTCTTTCTGAGTTGCGGCCATATCCGTTTGGGTCTTAGTGGTGAACTTCATGTTTCTCCACTCAGAGTCGCAATGGTAATGGACGGTGGTCCTCCTGCATCGTTCCTCAGGCTCCTCAGCCGTGCGAGTGAAAGTTGTTGCTCCGGTGACCACGGGAGCGTTACACCTGAAGAGATGACGGAGTTCGCGGGCTTCGCTGCAGTGATGGGAGGTGTTACACCTGCGGAATGTCCCTGCTCCGCTGATGGATAGAAAGTGATGGCCCCACGAGATGTATTGACCATGGTAGCCCACCATCGGAATGTCCACGCTAGCTCCACTGCATTGATTGTCAACTGACCTTAATTCCACCATCTTGAAATGAATTGTTGATTGAATTGATTAGACCTACCCTTTTGAAATTGATGAAATTGAATCGATTTCGAAGAAATTGACTTCCAACCGAGAGATTAATCTCCCACCGTGGTCGCCAATTGTTTATGGGTGAAAGCTATTCTATGATTTGGTAATTTTGGGTGTGTGGATGAAGAATGAATCTAAACCCTAAACAAATGCACTTTGCGCGGTGAGTGCTTGTAGATTCGGGAAATCAATGCAGCAAGTCCTGGCTAAACCAAGAAATGACGTTCCCGGACTTGTTTCGGTCAAAAAGTGAAGGAGATGGGGTTGATCTTGGGAGGAAGCGAAGAAGGTGTTGGTGTGAAGGTGTTGGATTGCTTATGACTTGTAACGAAATATGAAGCCGGGCTTACGATTGATGCAGCGGGCTACCTGAGTGTTTGAATACGTTTTTGACATTAACACTTGGTTTTACGTCGTCTTGACTTGTGTTGTTTTCTCTCACTTGTTTGGAAAAATAGGAGGAGAACCTATTTATACAAGTCATTTGAGCCTTATGCACGTCTCTCGTGGGAAGTGGAGGAAGTGGAGGTGGAGTAGTGGGAGTTGTGTGTTGGTGTTACACGCCCGGTGCCTTGCCCACTTCTCTGTCGTCTCCTAACCGTCCATGACTTCGACACGTTCTTGTGACGACGCACGTACCGCACGCCGAAACCATCGGACCAATACCCCAAACATGTATCCCCGGTTGTGACATGATTGATGTTCGGAATGTGTGGATCGTGGGACCCTACAAAAGGTAGCATGTATCTTAAGTTGAATAACTTGTGTTATTCGGGAAATTGATACTTGTGAAGCATCGTGTATTTTATGCGTGTGTGCGCATCATGGTGTGGTAAGTGACGGTGGTGATCACCGCGACGCCTGTGTGACCAATTAACTCCCGACTGTGGTTGTATAACCAAGTTTCGGTAAAGGCCCAGACGGACGAGATGATCTTTGAGACACTCATCTCATGGCCGTCGATGGAATCGGGGTTTTGAAGAGTGTGCGCAGCATCACTCTTCGGCTTTGGCCGGAACCAAGAATGGGAAGGGTTTTGGAAAGGATCGATCGGCATGCGTGTGGTGCATGCTAGGTGTACACGTCCCGTACCTCTACCTCAGCAAAGGCGTGATCTAGACCTCAATTTGGCCGTGAAGGAGTGGTTGAGACGATTTTGCAACAACTGGGTGTGCGCAAAAGCCGCACACGTGCCAACTTCGGCGCGCGCTTCAAGACGACCAAGCTTGGCCTGGATCTTGCCCAACTGGCCCAAATAAGTGTAGGTGGCAGTCGATATTCACGCCTATACATTTGTCCCATGAAAACGTGATCTAAGCCACTCAAATCTTCCTGAAGTTGAGTGGTCGAGACCAGCTTGCAATTTGGGAAGTGTGACCACGCAAGTTTGGACGCGCGGTTTGGGATAGCCGGGCATGATATGCCTTGGCCGTCAGTGAGGGGATAGACGGGCCCACGGTGGTCATGTGCCGGGTATGACCTGGGACTCGCTTAATCTAATTTGGGACCCTCCATCTCGTGCTAGGAGTAGATGGACTCGTGATGCCTGAAACCCTAATTTTGCGTTTCACGGCTGCGACCATGCTTTGTGTCTGGTGGGGGATAACCAACCATGGTTGCTCCCGACCGATTCGTCGGGTATGTAGCGGGCCCACGGTGATTGTGTTGACATGCTCGGGCCCTTTGAATCGCACCCTCCATCTATACCGCAAGATGGATGGTTGAGACCGCTTTGCGACACATGTAATAAAACCCTAATTTAGGTTTTCCCGTCCATACGCTACGGTTTTGGACGTTTTGGCAAGCTAGGCCAATATTTTGGGGAGCCGACCATGCGAGATCCGCGTTGGTTAGGCAAAGAATATTCCATACCTACTTGGGGTTATGGAATTGATGCAGGCCATCCAATCACGGCGGTGAGGTTGGATGAACGAGATCATATCCGGACTGATACGGACGGTCGGATGCTGTCTGCCAGTAGTATAACACCGAGAGTTCCCGGCTTGTACGGGTATTTCGTACATGCTTTCATTATAATGCTTGGAGGTTCTGTGTTGCTCTGCTAGAGCAAATTTCGATCAATCATGCCGCACTAATAATGAGTACGAAATACAAGCAATGCTTACGCATTAATTAATAATGCTATAAATTCAGGTATATGGGATTGTTGCTACATGCTCCAACTCGGGATGAATTTTGTATTTAATTCACGAGAATGGGATTGTTGTCACATGCTCCATTCTAGGTGAATCAGTAAAGTGAAGGAGTATCCAACACTTATTAATGGCTTTATCTTTTACAAGATGTCAACGCATAATTTTCTGGCTTTTACAATTTTAACCTTAAATGAAAATCCACCATCAAGAGTGCTTAGCAAGAGATAAGGTGAAAGATCCCTTGACAGATCCAGATGAAAAAAACTCAGTGAGGATGATTGGTGAAAAATTGATATTTTTGTTATAGGAAAACCTAAAAAAAATTCGATCTATTTGAACATATTTGTTTTCAGAAGACATGGCGGAGGTTTTAGGAGAGATCTAAGCTAAACTAGGCAAGGAGAGGGATCTAAACTAAGAAACTAGACACTAACAGGGATGAAAAAATGGTGGAACTACAGGAGAACGGTGAAACTAGGAGAGAGAACATATAGAAATTTTTTATGAACATTTAAAATTGCCAGCCTTTGAACTCCAATTAAATTGCGAATCTTATAATGTGTTCTGAGTGGGTCCGGATTCTCTGTGCCAAGGAGCCGTCTGTGCCCCCTGTACCCTCCAATTACTAAATGCCACCTGTTAAGAATTTTAACTAACCGAAACATATTTTGGGTTTACTTATTTTACCGAAATCGGATGATTTTTAACGAGATAAAAAAGGAAAAGGAATGTATTTAGTGTTTCCCGGCGATTTTTTCTTCTGTAAATTTTTTCCTTGCAGAGGCTGAGAAACTTATCATCAGAGATCCATAAAAATGAATGAATTGGATAAGTTCAGTTACAAAGTAGAATACGTTTAGTATCATCTCTAGATATAAGTAGAATACATTAGCAGAATCTAGTCTGTTCTAAATTGTTTCATCAACTTAATAACAAATGTAATTGTCCCATATCTTTTCTTTGATCACGATAATCATCGCAGATCTTGAATATCGCAGCATCACTAAGACTCTACCATGGGTATTTGAAGGGATATTCTGGGTCTACCAGACACCTAGTTTAATTAACATTCCACTTTTTTTTTTTTTTTTTTGGAAACATACTTTCATGTTCGATTGATCCATAGCATGGCAGTGAAACCTGTGAAGCATTTTTTATGAACAAAATGTAAATAAAAACCTCGATGTTGCAGGAATACAAGCACAATTACCATGACTAGATTATGGAAACAAACGTAATGATTCTTTAATTCTAATAACTTACTTCCCTTTTTCAGTAAGAGATAAATATGATAATAAAAGCAATTAGTTACTGTTAACTTAACGTGACAGATGTCAGTGACCTATAGGCAGGTACAGAGGGTACATAAGAGTCTTGGCACAGGCAATCTGGACCCGTTCTGAGTAGGTGTGAGTGCGTAATGGCATTTACCTCAATATTGGATTTCTCCTTAACTAACCAGCTAAATAATGCAGCTGAAGTGCTGGTTAAATATCCTTGCACTTTTAGGGGCGACCCCGAAAGAATTAGGGGCGACTTTTTTATTCCCAACCCATATACAACGTTAAGGGATGTCCAAAAACGCGGAGAATACGTTAATGCCCTTACAATCGGAAGCTATTTTGTTCCCGATTATAATAACGCAATCGGAAGCTTAGTAGCTATATTATACTACCGATTATATTGAATTTGTGCCAAGCGCGCATCCGCTTCTATAACAATCGGTAGGAAAATAACCTCGCTGGACTACCGATTATAGTAGCTCCTAAATACCCAAAAATTGGTGATTTCGCAAGAAAGAAATTTGGGGCAACTCTATAATCGGAAGCCTTATTAACTACGATTATTCAAGTTCCCAAATTGAAAATGACATTTCAAAAACAAAATTTGGGGCAACCGCATAATTCCAGAGGTTATCTTACGATTATACTCCAACTACTGCAAAAAATGTAGGTGATATTGTTATGAATTTCAAAATATTTATGAAAATCGGAAGTTTTAATTGTTGATATAAACAACCGATTATACTCCAACGGCTAGTTCGTTCAAAAAAAACTAGCCGTGCCTCGAAAACCAAACACACCTGTAGATAATACATATTGACAAACCTCCGATTATTTTGAAGTAACTTAGTTAAACTAGCCCAGAGGGTACTTTTTTGCTATAAATAGAGACCTATCTCTACCAAACTTATTCACCCATCACATTCAATCTTCCTAAATCACTCACCCAACACTTTGAATCACCAAAAATGGCTACAACTCCGTTCAATAATATAAGATGCTGTTACATTGCCGCAGCACACACCACTTCCTACAAAGCACTGAGGAAGCGCAATGGTGACTGGCACCCAAGACCCAACAAGAGGGCCTTACTGGGGATGATCA